>JAEQBH010000950.1:0-207198 GCA_016808115.1 Tetrastigma voinierianum
ATTAATTCAGAAATTTGTCTAGTTTTCAATTTTTCGAGCTGATAATTTTAAGAAGAAAATAGCGTAAATAAAAATCGACGATACGTTTACGCACGGTTATGGTCGGATCCAGAAAAGAAAGAAAGCTAAAGAAAAGAAAAGAAAGAAGAAAATCTCTCTAGCTATACAATGAACCCTTTATTTCTCTCCGGTTCTCGTGTCGAGTGAAAAGTTAGAGGTTACTTTACTATTCTTATTTATCTATTTATAGCTGTCAAGAAAGAATGGGCGAATGCATAAAGATCAAGTAGAATTCCCGGAGAAAAGCCCGAGATTATTGTCTCGGTGGCGACCTCAGTGATATGTGACCTAAGATTCCCTATCACATCAGTTGGGTTACGGCAGGTTTCTTGCGGCCGTTGATTAGTAGTCGCGACACCTCGATTGTGGTCGCGACCTCTTTGCTTCGATTATTCTCAAGAATTGATGTCACGACCTTGATCTCCACGCCGCCTCGTTATGCGTTCCTTCTGCGCAGTGCAGTCACGACCTCGGTTTTAAGTGCGGCCAGCATTTCATGTTTCTCTTGCCTCCTCGAGTCAAACACTGGGTTCGCGACCTCCTTTTTAGTCTTCTACCTTGATATGTTCAGAATTTAGGTTGCGACATAAATGGTGGTATGGCGCTTGATATCCACCGCGCTTCGCGCGTCGTGAGCGCCGATATGGCGTCAGCGACCTCGCGTGACTCGCACCGGTTGCGGGTTGTCTCGAGTTGCTTTAAACATAATTCGCGACTGTAGATGTTGATCTTTCGGTGTGTGTCGGGTTTGCGACCTCATTGATTGGTCGCGACCTCCCCACCCCAGGTCCTTGAATAACAAGTGGGTTGCAACTTCAATTTCCCCTAGGCTGGGACCGCTTGGCTCGACCCGAGGTTTCTTGTAGAGCTCGATATTAGGTTGCGACCTCGTTTCGATTCATCTGACTCTTGGTTGCAACCTCGGAATCTCCTTGTTGTGACCCAATTCGGTTCCATGTCGTGACCTCGGATTAGGCGTCGTGATACCTCGGTTTACGCAGCCAGATAATTCAACACCGTCTCAACCACATTTTTTCTTGAGGTCACGAAGCCTCATTAGCCCGGTCTTGGTGATGTTGTGACTGAAATACGGCAAACAAAGCAGGCTCATGTCGCGACTTCCATTTCAGGGGTTCGACCTCTTTCAATTCTCAAAAATTTGAATTTCTGAGTTTTATTTGGGATTGCTTTTCATATGCATTTTACGCAAAGTGCATTGAAGTAAATGCAGTATATACATATGAATCAGCAATTTCTTATATACTAAGAAAAAAATGGATTAAAAATCAAATGAGTTTTAGACTCATCAAGATTCCTTCAAACTTAAAATTTTGCTTGTCCCCAGTAAAGAAAAGAAAAGAATTGTTTGTCCTCAAACAATTAAGCAAAATTTAAGACATTTTTGATTCAAGCCACGTCTTTCTTATTCACACCTTAACTTGAAATAGGAGATAAATGACATCATTTTTAAATTTAGTTGATTAAGAAAAAAGGAATGGTTTGCACTTCTATCACAAATTCCATGATGATCGTATATTTAAAAGCGATTTATTCAACAAGTCTTGATACGTGACGTGGTAATGCGAATTTCTTTGTCGTACTGTCTTCTATGCCAATTTAGTTAATCTTAAAGTCTCCTTAGAAAGCGAGTCGAGTCATGAAGCTTGTTTTCATGATCTCGGCTAATGTAAATAAATTCAACCTTGAGATCAAAGAGGTCTCAGGCTTATAATGTTGGGCTTAGGTAATTAGGTAGATAATGGGAAATTTAAGTTTACCAAATTACCCGATTCCCTCTCTTACGGTGCCTTTGGCTTTCATCCTTTTCCTTGTCTTGTAGATTCTCCACCACCGATCTTGGCACCAGTGCATCTTTTTGAAATCTTTTTATGGCATTTTGATTGCCACTTGCACCTTATCAGGCAAATTCCCTTGTTCTAGAACTCTTTTTATACATTTTTTTCCTAGAGTGGGAATAGTGCGATGTTTTTGTCTTCTTAGGCTTTCCTATCACCCATAGAGAACTTTAGGTACAGCAAATCCCGTACAGTTAGTATTAAGTACTAGGAGTTAAAACACCCTACAGGCTTAATTGTTAAAGAGACCGACCATAAGACAAAACTTATTCCACTTTTGCTCAATTCTGGCACCTTTTTAATCTTTCAAGTTATTTCTTCTCCTCCTACCTTGTAATATGGCAGAAATATTTTCCCCCAGAACTTGTTTCTTTCTTCTGATGAGCCTTTATGTCTTTGGCATTTGGATAATTTGGACTCTTTCTTTGCTTGGGATTAACATTGCAAGGAAGAGGATTCAAGTTTTGATTCTTTGTCGTTGAGTCATTTGAAGAACTAAAACTTGTTTGGCTCGAAAACATGGAACTAGAAGGTATGCCTTATATCTTGAGGGTAAAGCTTGGAAAAAGCTCATGCGCGAGGATGGCCTTTATCCGCCGTGTTGGCACGTTTTACCTAAGATTTCGCCTCAGTAATAATCTAACAAGTTCTAAGACCATGAACTCTTAATCATGATTTCCAGAAGATGTTCTAATTCTTCTCAAAGTTTCATGAGTTTGTTGACCCAGTGTATTGTTTCTTGAAGACTTATACTGATTCATTGTTTATATATACCACTTTCAATCATTTTATTTGTTCAACGACATTATCCCTTTTTCCAATTAAGTAATCTAAAGCTGGTTCAAGTATCTTTGTAACTCCTAAATTCATTTCTTGATATACGCCCTTATATATATATATATATATATATATATATATATATATATATATATATATATATATATATATATTTTCATTGTTGTTCTTGGGATAAAGCAGGTGGTCATTTGGTCATTGTTCAACGAGGTTCTCATATTTGGCACATTAACGATGACACAAACACACAATTTATCATATCGGTCAGTGAACCCGAAAGCCGATCAGATTTGGAGCTGCTTGGCTGAGTATTATTTATTCAATAAATTCAAATAATAAACATCTCGTCTTTGTCTGTCCCGATTTCTCTATGCATGCAAAACTAATGCAAAAAATTACAAATAGGGCATGCCTAATCTAGAGAAAATTCTACATTTCTTGATCCTAAAAACCTTATGCCTTCCTCTAAAAGTTTGTAACTCTGCTATAGTTCCCGCTGTTTTTTTTTTTCCACCGGATTTGCGGCGGAAGGAAGGGGTTGATAAGGGAGCAGTTCCAACAAGGTGAGCCCTTTCCTTACCTCCTCTGTCTGAGTTCCTCTAGATGATGGGGGTTCTAGTTAACCCTTCTTCGAATTCCCTTCCGATCATCCATTTTCATAATGACAAAGCATTTTTTGGAATCATGGCCCCAGGTGGTTTGTTTTCCGACTCCATTCATTCCATACGCTCTACATTTGCACCCTTAGAATTCATCTTTTTCCTCATTCTCCTTTTCATTCATTTTCATTGTTCATTCTTTCTGTGTCTTCCCATCCTTTTATAGTGACCTTGATTCTCTTAGGAATGAAGAAGCTCTTAATTCTCTTTAATATTTCCAATGAATGAATTAAATAGAAATTTTTAGGATCAGAAGCGTAGCTATTTCGATAGGAGATTTTAAGAAAGAATAGAGGAAAACTTGAAGGAAGTTTGATCGTTTCTCTCGAGAAGCCATTGAATTTCCTTGAATTCTTCTTTACTAAATCTGTGATAACCTAAAAGCTGATTTCTTTAATTAATTTGGGTTTTTACGGTTTTTGTGTTAATATGAGTTTCGATTAAGGTTCAAAGCGATGAGCGAAGTGGAAAATTGGAATGAATTGAAGATGAATGGAAGTTGGAATGAAATTGGCTCAATGTGTGAGTTACGATATGGGGGTAGCGACATTAAATTTAAGAACCTCTTAATTAATGATTTTCAATAAATCTTTATCTAATATTTGATGCGAATGAAGGTATAGGCACGATTTTATTAAGATTTGGATAATTCTGGTTGCAACCTAAAAGTTTTGTCGCGACCTGCGATGTGGTCCTACAACACTCAAATCTCCTTTGTTGGTAAAAACCTGTTCCTCTAACTTGTACCATGATAGAAACCTGTGAGTGCGACCTGAATTTATCTTCATTAAAGTATAGCCTCAAAAATCTATGTTGGAGCATGAAATTTTCTCTGTGCCATTTTATTCATTTCTATCATGGTTGCAACAGACAGGTCTATTGCGACCAAGAAAATATTCAAGTCTCCTTGAACAATTAAATTCACGACAATTTCAATTAAGCAATCCAGTAAACAAATACAATTCAATTCATATTCATCATTCAAATATTCCACTTGAATAAATTCACTATACATCGATTAGTGGCTAAAAATAAAATAAAAAGTTTTCCCTAAACTTTCAATCATGCTATATCGGAACAAAATTTAAATAAATTCGAAAGTATATTATTTACACCTTCTCTTTGCGATTGTTTGTTTGTAAAATGTTCCTCCTTTGCACTCTGTATCTGTAAACTAAAAAAATTTACTTAATCTTGTGATAATGAATAAATTACCTGAAAACTAGTCCAAACTTCTACAGGAATAAGGAAAACTTAAAACAAGCGTGTGGATTGCCTTCCTGAAAACTGCTCGATTTTTAGTCTTTAGCTAGACTTCTTTTGCTCACTATATTTACTTGTTTCTTCAAATTTTCTCATTCGGAACTAGGAGTCATTCTTCCATTTGCATTCCTCGAGTGGTAGCACAATCTTTGACATGCTTTGAATTCTCTGGTCAGGTTCACCAGATGTCTTTGCCCAGGTTGTACTTGACACTCTTTGTATAGGAATTACACTCCATTTGATTTAAGCTTTCTGGAAAGAGTTTTGCTGAGTTGAATAACGGGACTTGATCTCTGCTAAATTCTCTCTCAAATCCTTTGATCTGTTCCATTTCTTCGTTTATCCTTGTAGATTAAACTTTCATCATGGGTTTGACTCTCAACTCTTCCGAATTCATTTAGGAGTAGCCTCTCTTCTTGTGACTTTGAAATCAAGAATTTAACTCTTGATGGCCTACATAGCTTTGTATTCTAGCTCGAAGAGAAGGTGGCAAGGTTTTTCCAAAGACAAGCACG
Organism: Tetrastigma voinierianum; assembly: GCA_016808115.1. Lineage (NCBI taxonomy): Eukaryota > Viridiplantae > Streptophyta > Magnoliopsida > Vitales > Vitaceae > Tetrastigma > Tetrastigma voinierianum. The sequence continues at coordinate 5,149 of JAEQBH010000950.1, forward strand.
TATGAGACATTCGATGGGAGTTTAAGCAGTCTGTACTTGAGTGCATCATCAAGTTTGAGAATAATCTCTTGTCTTTAGACTTACAGTCTTTTCAAAAATTTTCTTTATCTCTCCACTGTTGGAAATTTCGACGCGTTGTTTGAGGATGATAAGCGAAGCTCATAATGTGTTTGTCTATATCTACACATGAGTTGTCAAACACCTTATTTACAAAGTGGCTTCCTCCATCACTGATTATAGTTCTGGGTGTCCCAAATCTGCTGAGAATATTTCTTTGTAAAAATCCCACAAGTGTGTTAGCATCATTTTTAGGACAAAGCATTTACTTATAACCCATTTGGATACATAATTCACAATTTAGAAATGTGTATATATTTCCAAATGGCTGGAAAAGACCGTAAAATCTATTCCCTACATCAAATAGTTGCACGGGATACCTTGCGGGGGCATTTCATGCCTTTCTTTGATATTTCGAATTCTTTGGCATTGATCACCTGACTTCACCCATTCAACGATCCTTGAAAATAGTAGGCTAATAAAAAATCCAATTTGGAGAATTTTGTGTTTATTTTTTGTCTCTGTAAATGTCCTCGTGCATCAGTAATCACGACGTTCTTTGTAAAATCTTTGCTTTGCTCACCTTCTGGTACACATCTTGATGTTCGGATCGCTCACTCTTCTAAACGGTCGTGCGTCGGACCATGGTACTTCTTGTCGATCCTTAGCTTTTTCCTGGCATTGGCGAGATTAAGTGGCATAATTCACGTACTGAGGTTTAATATTAGCATACCAAAATTTGATTAGGTGGCTGATTGAGTGTCAAAAATTTTAATTTGAACCACATGTGAGATAGGTTTAAGTACTTTGATCGTGAAATCATGTCTTATATCTGATGAAGTGTTCATGTTACAGCAGTAACACTTGCTGCGTGGAGCATGTTTTTTGGTTGTTTTGTAGACTTTTGTACACATTTGAACTTCAACCTCAATGCAAATGATCAATCAGAATTCGGAAATTTAGTCTGTTATCGTTGGCCCCAAAAATCGATGGAAAACAAAGGAAAAGTGGAGGAAATGAGATGCGAGTTGAAGGAAACGGGAGCGAGAGGCATGCGAGGCAATAGCAAATTTTAGCAGCTTTGTTGCAGCAGTTATGATCTTAGATTTATAACTGTTCGCAACCAATTAGCAATCTAGCGAATTTATAATGTTTCGCAGCAGTTGCCAATCTCAGCACAAAGTGCGGTCGCTGTGACTTACAACGCATTTCTTGAAATTCGAGCCTGCGACAATTTAACTGGCAAATTTAGCTAGCTTTCATGAGAATTTCGCTACTTCATGAGAATCATTCTGCAGTCGCTAGACCATTGCCAAATTCGCTAGACCATTGCCAAATTCGCTAACCCTTGTAGTCGCCTATTAAATTCATCCTGTGTGAGAATTTGGAGCCTCGATCATCTTTGTGTAATTAATCTTTTGGGAGGAGCACCCTTGAACTTGGTTTATTACCCGGTGTCCTATAACTAGCCTAGTTATTAGGGTTTTGGTAATTCCTTTTATGAGGAGGCTTATAAATACCCCTCATGTTTTGTAATAAAGAGGAGGAGGATAGAAGTGAATACAAGTTTTTTTGGTGATTTGTAAGTTCTTTTCATTTACTGCTTTTGTAAATAAATTGTTTTATTTTCTCTCTTCTCTCTCTTCTTTCTCTCTTCTTTCTTTCACTTTCCGTTTGCCAAACACCTCTTGAGGATGGCAACTCAAAGAGAATCTTGGCTAAGCCTCCTTCCTTTGAAGAGGAAGGAAGCTAGCTTGGTGGTGGGGTTAAGCATATTTGTCCTCTTGTACTAAAGTCATGTTTAGTGTATTTTATGGCCCTTATTTTCAAGTCGGTTGCATAACATGGGATGTTATTGTGCTGCCAATACTCTGCATGCTTTAGATCCGGTGCTTGAAGTGGCCCAGTCTTTGTGGCTCTTTAGATAGTCCTTACTTGCCTCGAGTGTGGCATTCCATGTTAGGGTTCTTCAAATTAGGGTTAAATAACATTAGCTTTTATTGTTTGTGATACTCTCCATGCTTTGGGTTCGATTCTTTCCGGGTGAAGTCTGCTTGTGATTCTTCTAGATGGTTTTCTTCAGACCATCTCCTCCATACTTTGGGTTCGTGCTCGGGTGAGAATCTTATTTGTGTTGATTCTTTAGATGGTCTTTACTAGCCTTAGAAAATGATAAAGGAATGTTAGGGTTTTAAACAAAGGGCCATAAGCGCATCCTGTGTTGACTCGCATAGGGGATAAACACGAGGACATGTGTTTGCCCTAGCTTGTCAAGTTGGTGACCTAAATCTAAAGTTTAATTTCTTCACTTTAGAAATTTCGGTTTTTACCATTTCCGGTTTTGCAATTTCAGTTTAAACCATTTACGACACGACACAAATCCAAAGTCGAATAGAAAGCCTTACCTTCATGCCTAATGCGAGCCATTTCTAGGATGAAAACCGTCCAGTGTTAGATACTGAACCACTATCTTTGCGGTAGCCCGACTACGGCGATGGGAGAACTTAGGTATATAAATATTGTTGATTCATTTCGACTGCGTAGCGCAGATCAAATGGCGCGGATTGGGATGGTGCTTAAACTACTTATGGTAAGTTGAAGTACTTGTGATCCACATCACAGTGAAGGTAACCTTTTTACCTCTTTTTTTGTATATGCTCGATTGCGAGGCGCGGTTTCTAACGCCCAGCGATGCTTGCTTGATTCGACAGTTTTAAATTCAGTCATTTTTATTTTGTTAGATTAGTTTTAATTTTTCTTTTAGCACTCTTTGTTGGTTCTAATTGTTGTCTACACAATTGTGTAACAAGCGTGCTATGATGCAGGATAAAGACACTTGGTGGTGAATAGGATTAGTACACAACGACCTAGCTAGTGAGGTTAGTGCACAAGCGATACCATGGATCCATACACGAGAGCAGCCAGGCCCGACCAGGAACTCTATGAATCGAATGCATATAGAACCATGGGGATCACATCCACCCTCACCAGAGTTAGTGCCCATCTGTATCATTCCTCCTATGGCGATGATGCTTGGTGAGGCCATATTTGTACCTCTACTCCCCACATATCATGAGTATGGAAAATGAAAATCCATACACTCATAAGGGATTTTGAGGAGGTATGCACTACCTTGAAGGTATGATGGACATGGATTTCTTTGAAGGTACAAAGGCATTTCCATTGACTCTAAAGAACGAGGCGAGATATGAAACCAACTCATTGAGGCTAGAACCATAGAAATTGGGCTGAAAATTTGCCAAATTTGAATTCTGAGAAAGAAGTTTTCGTACTCGTAAGACTAATAATTTGAAAAGGCAAATTTATACCTTTGCGGCTCATGAAGGTGAAGTTCTACCAATGTTAGAGGAGGTTTTAGGGACCATCGGTGCATGTCCACACCGTATGGCTGACACGTGGATGTTAGTGAACCACTTATGGTGGTATGTCTCTGCCATGAGACAAGCTGTTAGAAACCATGTGTGGAGATTTCCTAAGTAAACATCACGAAGAAGCTGTAGATTTTTAAGCTCGTGGTACGAAACTTAAGAATTTGGGATGAGCTTTAACCACACAGGGAGTGGGAAGATTTAGGCCACGGTCCCGATCAAAGAGGTGGCATGTATCATACTTGAATGATGAGGCGGAAATGAGAAATTTAGGTTATCGACTCGCTAGAAGGTAGAGGAATTTGGAAGGAAAACGGCTCCATGAAGTCTCTTGATGGCCCGACAACAGCGCACATGACTAAATCTGCCTGGAATTTAATCCCGGCCACATGATAGAGCAGTGTTCCATGACCCACATGGTGAAGGATTTGATGTCGAATGTGTACACAACGTAGAGACCAATTCAAGCCCGACAACCAAATGGGAATACCTACAATTCCAATTGGAGGAATCACCACAATCTTGCATGGAGACCCAACCCACGCTATGTACCCAGGTGCCAAGCCTCGATTTAGTTTCCCCTCACAGTCCTGACAACCACCATCCTCTTCTCGATGGGGCAAGCTATATTGAATTTGAGGTAAGGTGGTGGCGACTTTGTTGAGGAGCAAGGAATTAATGTGCAGCGGCACAAGGAGTGAAATCTTATGAAACACATTGAATAAAGGGTTTGACAACCTCGGTATTCAGTACAAGCATTAACAAATTTATAGAGGGACAAGAGAAAGGGAGGTTTCCATCACAAGCGTTTAATCCTAAAGGAATTCATGAGGTAGGATCATCCCAACAATTCGGGAATGGATGAGGTTAAGGCCATAATCCTGCGAGAAGTGGAAAAGAGGTTGGTAGCTGTCTGGCTTTGAAGAGCCTAGGCAAGGAGAAGAATTGAAACTGGGCATATCCTCCCCAGGAAGATTCAATGAAAATGCGAAGTATACCACTCGTTTCCCTGACACTTAGAGGTAAGAAAGAGGCATCTCAGCAGTAGAGGCATTCTTGAGGTTTAAGGCAAGTGAAGGTTAACATACCTTTATTGGACCCTAGTAAACAAGTCCACATACGAAATTTTGAAAGATCTTTGCCTGATTAAGAAGGGATTAGGCATTGAGAAAGAAAGCATTTCTCACTGAACATGTCGGTGCCATAATTCAAAGCAGTACTTTGTTAAAAATACTGAGATCTGGTTATACAATACCGAGTCAATATTGGTGGGAATTGCATAAATAAGGCATTGCTAGATTTAGGAGCTGATGTGAATCTTATGCCATTTTTCGGTATACATGCAGTTAGGTTTGGTGAGCTTAAACCTACCTCAATCGCTCTCATTGGTAGATAGATGGTGTAATCCCTAAAGGATAGTTGAGGATGTCCTAGTTAAGATAGACAAGTTACTACCGAGTAGATTTTGGTACTTGACAACGAACCAATTGCTAGTAGACGATCATGTGCCAATCATCTTAGGAAGACCATTTTCGCCCGCCAATGCAATCATCAATTCTTGAGATGAGTCATACAATTAACTTTTTGGTAACATGGTATGGAGTTGAATATCTTTCATTTGAACAACCCAAACATGAGTTCTTGAAATTGAAAATCCAAATTCGTGGAAATTGTTTCAAATGATGATGTGCGGAAAACCGGTCATCGGGAAATCTGGAGTAATCAACCTTGGAGATAAAGAAATTGGTCTTGCAGCCAACCTGCTTGACAAACCCAATTGCTCAATTCAGCAGCATGTGAGCGATTCAACTTATAGCCTGACATCATGGAGCGGCCAGGCCCGCGCATGGGGTGAGAGATCATTCTCCTTGATCCCCCTTGAGTATTTGAACTCGAAGCTGGTTGGTGTTTTCAAAAGCGGGATTACGAGTTCACAAATTTTGAAATTTTGTCTTATATTAGTTAATTACATTAGTCTAAATAATTTTCAAGAATTTTTAACTTAGCAATTTTCTTTTCATTATAATTTGGTTTGTATATGAAAATAGTATGTTTTAAATACTAATCATAGTATTATAGTAAATTTGCTAACAATAATTTTTTAGTTATATTATTATTTAATATTAGTAATTAATTTTAAAGTTTTTGAATGCAGAAAGACCATCTGAGTGAAATTCGTGGAGCTTGAAAATTGGGTGGGAGAGACTCTTGGCACCTATCTGTTGTTTTATAAAAAACGAGGGGAAGGTTGGCCTCAAAACACACTTCATATTCTCCCCTCCCGGCGGCGTGCCTGAGCTCCAGCTGCCCGTGGAGTGCCTGTTGTTCGACTGCGATGGCCCAGGTGTCGGCCACGGCGAGGCCTCCAGCCTTCCCATCTTTGCCCGGGACGGAGTGCGCATCATCGGGTAGGCGTGGCCAGGAGCCTCACGGTCATCTGCTGGCGAGTGAGTGAGGCCTCACCGCGCGCGTCACGAGCTCACCTCTTGCTGAGTCATTCGCCACGTGCCTTCGGTTCAGTTTAAGAGCCCTACCGTGGTGTCCTCCACCGTTCGAGCCTTCGGTTATCAGTCCAGGGTCCATTTCAGTCTCAGTCAGCGAGCCCTGGTTTGGATAGTTTGGTTCAGGGGGATTCAGTTGTGTTCAGGGAGCTTCAGTTCAGACATACAGGCCCCAGCTACATATTCGGTCGTCGCCACTTTCCAGTGATTTATTTTAGATATCGAATATGAGTCCGTCACGAGGGTGGGTCCGTGTTCGGCCTCGGGTGAGATTGCACACCGGCGAGAGGCGCGACACCGATACCGGCACGATGCCATCGCTGTCCCGGAAGGCCGTGCTGGCGAGCCTGCAGGATTGAGCGTTACCGGGCGGATGGGACCTCGGGCCCCATCCCCTGTGCCTCAGAGGAGAGCTAGGAGGGCTGGCCTTCAGCGGGCCCGCGCCGGGCGAGGCGAGATCATCATCGTCTGGCCTTCATCGTAGCGGTAGCGTCGGTGAAATTCACATTCACCACCGATTATCACCGGCCTCGCGGTCGGGAGGCCCGTGTTTGTAGGACACCCCATTAGGGAATCTGCAGATATCGTGGCGAGCCATTTCGTGGTCGTTCTCACGACGTTCTTTGGATTGATGGCCAGGCCAGATACCCGAGGTCGTGCGATTGATCGAGAGGTATTCGCTCGCTCCCATTGCAGCTCCGGCGGTTCTACTACCCAGAGAGTGGTGGGCGGTTCTACCACTCCATGACCTCTCGGGATACGAGATGGTCCCGGAGATCCATTTCGAGGATAGATGGCCGTAGTGGTGTACTCGATCAATAGTTATTCCGTGACAGAGATTGCGCATCTACGCGCGCCAATCTTTGAGGAATTCTGGGTGAGCCCTTCCTTTGAGGCGATGGTTAGAGCAACGGCGGGGATCTTTGCAAGTTGGTCGATCCCTTTATCGGGCTGACTTAGCCTCATATCGCGCTCATCGACCATCTGCTGGCGCTTTGCTTATTCCCTGCGGCATTATGTGCGGAGGAGGGACCTATCTTGGGCATTGTGCCAGGATCTCGGGCGATTTACGGTTTAGCCATCGGGTGGTGATGACCGCTCTTACAGGTTCGAAGAAGGTCCATGGAGAGACCTCCTACGGCGAGCATACCACTTCTTATCACAGAGGCTTCTTTCCTATGTTCTTGGCTTGAGATGGGATTCCGAGGGCACAGGATAGAATGCGAGCAGATGCCTACATGTAGTAGCAGTGGGCCAGGGTTGGTATGCCGTCCATTTCCATATCGCCAGCGAGACCGGGAGTCTTGGGTGAGGGAGGCGAGATACTACGAGATGATCCACACCTCCACACCCAGGGTGCGAGGTCAGCTCCTAGTTCGGATCGTTCGCCTCCATCTCCCCTTCACTTGTTGCGGCCCCGGAATACTCCGGCGTTCATATTCGACACACCGTCCGCGGATATACACATGTCAGCTCGAGGGAGATGGGGGTGATGGATACGTGCGCACTAGCAGCCACTCGAGCGACCCGACATACGGCACATGACGGAGATTGGCTTCGGTGGCCGCTGGAGACAGTGCCATTCCATGCTTCATCGGATCATGACCATCCCGGGTCTTCCTTATGATCCTACCCAGAGAGGAGCACGCCAGCGTCGACCTCCATTGGATATCTTTGGCGGCGGTGCGATAACTTGCCGCCACCACCACGGCGGTGAGATTGGTTAGGTCTCTTTTGATTATGTAGTTTCGACTATCAACACTAATTTTGATTATGATTTTTGTAATGCCATAGTAGAGCGGTGATCATGTTTTATTAATAACATTGTGCATGTATTAAGCCATTTTGGCTATATCAGCTACTTTCCAGTTATATATATCTATTCGGCTTTTTTGCATATTGTGTTTCTGTGTCCCTATATCGCAGTATGTGTTTCTTTCAAACTTCATAATTAAATTGCTTCAAATTGAACAATAGAATTGCTTCAAATTGAACAATTGGTACTTCGAAGATGAGATGGTGAATCATCATATTTGTCACCTGTATGCTAGAACAAATTCCATGCTTGAAATAATTTTGTGTTGGATCCATTTGTTCGACATGTTCAACTTGGAAATTTCCCTACGTAACTATGTCACACCTTTGCGCCCAGTTGTTCAATAGGTTGTAAATTTATGCCTCTTCCACTTTACCATGCAGGCCTTAGGCATGTTGACAACCTAGAATAGGTTTTAGTTACCAACAATTGAAGACCAATGTTGTCTTCCAAAGGAAAAGAAAAAGAAGAAAAAAGAAAAGAAGAAAAGAAAAATAAAGTCGTGAAGTTTGCTTTGAAACCAGAGCAGTCCGAGGGGTGTATAAAGCCTTTGAAACCGTACCCTAAGCCTTCATTGGTTAGTCATCGATTTTGTGTTCGATTACATGGGTGGATAGAGTGAAATTTGTAGTGTAGGTGTGATTTTAAAGTCGGTTGAAGTCAGGTGAAGCCTTTAGAGTTAGTGGTCTTTGATCCTTTTGGCTTGATGCCACTAGAGCCTTAGTGGTTGGGAGTCGTCGATTGGACCCAGATTACATGGACTTTGGTAAGTGAGTTTTAAGCATTGCATCCTACAATATAATTGAAACGAAAGTGTAGCATTATCTTAATTGTTCAACAGTTTAAGGCCACCATGTCATTCTAGGTTGGGGAAACAAATTCTGCATTTATTGACTCAATCTAGATACAAAATGAACCATTAGACTTGAGTGCAAATCCAAGTTGAAAATCACTGGAAGCTTGAGTGTTGATTCTAAGAATTGTTCTCTTATGAATTTTATTCTTGTATATAGGTTTTTCAAATGTTGATTTCAATTGTTCACTTTAAAGTAATGTTAGTTTTATATAAGTCTGATAACCTTTTGAATCACAAACCTTTTGAAAATCACCACATGCATCTCGATTCTTATTTTGCACAATTGCTAAAGGACTAGCAGCGATTGGTTGAAATTGTGATTAGTGTCAAAAATGCAAATTTTGAACCACATATTAGATAGGTTTTGAGTACTTTGATCATTAATCATGTCATATATCGATTAGTATTCATGTTCATAGTAACACTATGCCATTTGGAGCATGTTTTGGTTGTTTTGTAGACTTTTGTACACATTTGAACCCCGACCTCAATCACGAATGATCAATCATGGTCGGAAATTTAAGTACAGAAGCCATCAACAACCCAAAAAAATCAATGGAAAAACAAAGAAGAGCTGGAAATGAGATCTCAGTTGAAAGGCGGACAGAAGGCATGAGGCAGCCAGCGGTACATAACTTTGTTACTTAACCAATTCGCAATCTGTAATTGTGACTTTGTTCGCGACGATTCGCAATCTGGCGAATTTACGAAAGCTGACCATAAGCGAGTTAAGCAATCTCAGCACAATTAATTGTAGCCAACACAATGTTTCTGAAAGTCCTTCTCCATGACAATTTCGCTGGCTTGGCGAATTTATTAATAATGAAATTCGACCTTGCGTTAAATAGACCATTATGGTCGCTAGACCATTGCCAAATTCGCTAACCCTTGCCAAATTCGCTAATTAAATTCATCCTGTGAAAGTACCTGCCCGGGGGCCTAAAATCATCGCTGTCATGAAAATTAATCAGGCTAGCCTTCAGAAGCTTGGTTTGTACCCAATTGTCCTATAACTTAGCACAGTTATTAGGGTTTTTAGTAATTCATACCTTGAGGAGGCTTATAAATACCCCTCATGTTTTTTGTAATAAAGGAGGAGGATAGAAAGTAAGATACAAGTTTTTGGTGATTTGTAAGTTCTTTTTCATTTCTTTGCTTTGTAAATAAATTGTTTTATTTTCTCTCTTCTCTCTTCTTTCTCTCTTCTTTCTTTCACTTTCCATTATGAAACACACCTCTTGAGGGTAGCTCAAGAGATGCTTTGGCTAAGCCTCCTTCCTTTGAAGAGGAAGGAAGGCCCAGCTTTGAGTGGTGGGGTTAAGCATGTTGTCCTCTTGTACTAAAAGTCACGGGTAGTGTATTTTATGGCCATATTTTCAAAAATTGATTTGCATAACATGGGATGTTATTATGCTTGGCAATCTCTCCATGCTTTAGATCAGTCTTAGTGAGTCTTTGTGGCTCTTTAGATGGTCCTTACTTGCCTCGAGGTAGCATTTACATGTTAGGGTTCTTCAAATTAGGGTTAATCTTGACTTTTATTGTTTTGTGATCTCTCCTGCCCCCAGGGTTCGGTGTTTCGGGTGAGAGAGTCTGTGATTCTTTAAGTGTTTAGCCTCGGCCAATACTCTCCATACTTTGGTTGTTTTCGGGTGAGAGATCTTGTTGTGATTCTTTAGATGGTGCTACTAGCCTTAGAAAAATGATAAAGGAATATTAAGTTTCAAACAAAAGGGCCTATCTTTATCTGTGTTTGAGCTCACATAGGAGGATAAAACACAGTTATGTGTTGCTAACCATCAAGTTGGTGACCTAAATCTTCAAAGTTTAATTTCTTCACTTTAAATTTGATTTTACCATTTGGGTTTTGCAATTTCAGTTTAAATGCATTCGACTTTTGACACAAATCCAGAAAGGTCGAATAGAAAGCTACCTTCATGCCCCAATGCAGGTATTTCTAGGATGAAAACCCATCGTGTTCGGCCTAGACCCTTTATCTGCTGGTAAGCTTATTTCACAATGAGTAGGAGGAAACAGAGTATATAAATATTGTTGATTTAGCTCGGTAGCCTGCGTGGCGCGATCGGTGGCAATTGGAATAAGCGCTCATACGGAAGAATTTCTTCTATTTCCCTTTCTTCTTCTTGTACAGTAGGTTTTTCCACTCTTGACAAGTGATCAGCTATCACATTCTCACAACCTTTCTTGTCCTTGATTTCTAGATCAAATTCCTGTAATAACAATACCCACCTGATCAGTCTTGGCTTTGCTTTTTTTCTTTTACCATCAGTTATTTATTCTTTGCATGATTAGTGTGTGTAATAACATGGGACCCCAAAATATATGGCTAAATTTTTCACATGCAAATACTATTGCTGTATTTCTTTTCAGTAGTAGTGTTTCTTGAGCTTCATTGAAAGTTTGCTAGCATAAAATATATGGCCCATGAACACCTTTCGACTCTACGCCCCAATCTGACTCCGTTCTGAAATCATGGCATCACATGATTTCAAAATTCTTTATTCAATCTTGGTTTTGCCATGATGGGGCTTCTACTGTCGGATTTGATCCTCAAAAGACCTCAGACATGATTCATCAAATTTGAACTTGGTATCTTTTTCCAGCAATCTACATAGTGGTCTAGCAATTTTTGAGAAGTCTTTGACAAATCTTCTGTAAAAACCAGCATGTCTTAAAAAAACTTCTTATTCCCTTGACTGTAGTGGTGGCATCAGATTTTTATAATTGAAACTTTTGCTTGATCTACTTCTAGCCCTGCTGCAGAAATCATATGCCCTAAGACAATCCCTTCTTTTACCATAAATTGGCATTTTCCCCAATTCAGAGCTAGATTCTTGTCTTGGCACCTTTAAAGTCTTGTCCCGAGTTATGCAAGTTTTCAAAGAGTGGATCCATACCGCTAATAAGTATCCATGAAGATCTCCATAACCTCTTACACTTGAATTTGAGAATAGATTTCATACCTTTGGAATGTACTAGGAGCGTACACAAACCAAATGGCATTCTTCTAAAAGCAAAAGTACCAAATGGGCATGTAAGGTGGTTTTCTCTGATCCTTAAATTAGAAATAGCGAATTTGGTTATATCAGTATCCATCGAGAAAGCGAGTGAGGTGTCTGCTAACCTATCAACATCTTATCAATGAAGAGCGATGATCCTTTACGGTTGCGAGTATTTAGTTTTCACATGATCCAATACACACCCTCCATCTGTCAGCGATTCTTGTAGATCAATTCATTATTTTGTTCCCGATCACGGTGAATCCACACACTTTCTTAGGAACCATGTCTTTGAGCTGCAGAACTATCTGAAAACATGTTGCAAACACGCATTCAACCATTTTAGAACACTTTTCTAACGACTTCTTTAATCCAGGGTTGACCTCGGCACAGGCTTAATAGAAGTTTTTACATTATGATTCAGCAATATTTTGTGCATGCAAATGGAGGGACTTATACCTTTCAGATCCTCTATTAACCAAGCAATAGCTTCCTTGTACTTTCGAAATTTCCGACCTGTTGTAAAGTTGGTGTCGGTGATATGATACTTGGTTTTCTTTTACGATTACAGAAAACATATTTCAAATGGTAGGCAATTCCTTCAATATTAACCCATACACTAGTTTCTGCTTTCGGTAGCTACGTCGTGGTTGCATACATCATCTTGACTGTTTTCATTCATGCTCGAGGCATTTCTTTGTTATACAAGCGGAAGGCGACATTTCGTGTTCTCCACCGAGATCACGAAAATTCATCTCAATTTCATTGATAGAATGTTGAAGAGTACAATCAGAATTCAATTCAACACTGAGAAGACTATTGTTTTCTACAGCCATATAACTTTCTGCATCTCGCCGAGGGTGTTCCAAACTCTATTAAGATTAAAGTGCTTGCTTCATTCCCCGCCCCTTAAGTCGAGTTCACGCTACGCACATCTATCAGCGGCTCAGTTGCTAAGAAGGGTCTTACGGCTGACAAGGAACTTAGATTGTCTTCCTCCATCTTCATAATCACAAAATCCATAGGGAAGATGAATTTACCCACCTTGACAAACACATCTTCAAGAACACCTTCTGGTTATGCTATTAATCTGTCAGCCATCTGCAATGTGATTGCTGTTGGGTAAGTTCCCCCAGGCTAGGTCTTTACCTGACCAGAACAGCAAATTTATAGTAGCACGAGAATCACACAAGGCTAACTGCCAGATTCATATTTCTTTGGAAGCGGGAATGGTAAGCGCTGGGTCCTTCATTTTCTTTGGGAGCTTTCTTGGATAAGCGCCTTGCAAATGTGATCAGGTTCTTATTCCTTAGCCAGCTATTTTCCTTTTCTTGCTCAATTATCTCCTTGAGAATTTTGCATAGTTAGACATTTGGTTGATTACACCAAATGGGATGATTTCTATCTTTCTTGAAGATGTCGGATCTGAAAGCGCTCTTCACACTGCTACGAAGCCTGCGGGGGAATGGCACTGTAGGTTTATAAGCTGGTACCTTCTCCTTCTGTTTCTACTCACTTCTTCCTTCAAGTTGTTCAGTATGTATCTTCTTCTTTGCTTCTGTAGTCTTCTCAGGCATGCTCTTCTCTTCTTCCTTTCCAGTTTCTTCCTGTTCTGCATCAGTCTCTTCTTTCCTTTCTTTCTTGCTGCTGTTGCCCACTTCTTTCCCACTTCTTAACTGAACTGCCATGCAGTCCTTTAGGTTCTTCTGGGTGTCACTAGGGAATGCACCCTTGCTCACGTTGGCATACTAAAGGTGTGCCCTACTTGTGTCTCGAGTTCTTGATGGGGCACTTTGTTCTTCTGAAACACTTAAGTGTCAGGCTTAAGCTTCGAGGATTAGAAAATTTCTATTCATGGAGGTGTAGCAGCCTCTTGTTGTCCCCCATGAACTGCAGCATTTGTTCTTCAAAGGGTTGGGTCCTCCTCTGACCCTGATAGTCATTCCTTCCTTCACCCCATGATGTTCTTCTTTGGAACCTTGGTGCAGGCTGGCGATATCCACTGTTGAGGATTATGTCAGACCTTGGGCCTTGTCTTTACGCCTAGCCATATGAAAAAATCTCATGGTTCCTCAGTGCTGGACTGTAATGTGTGGGCAAGTTGGGGTTTGGCTTGAATTATAACTCCTTGGCTCATTCATGTATTTAGCCTCCTCAATCCCATAAGAGTCCTCTTCCGTTGGTACTTCAGCACTTCTTCTCATTGCTTCTCTTTCCACTGCTCCTATCTCATAAGCAGAGTGCATTTTCTTTCTATTATCCATACGTGCATGATAGCATCTAACTACTTCCATAGTTGTCATTTTCGGCTTCGCGACCCCTTTTCCTCTTGTTACCTTGAAGACTCGGATGGAGCCTTCATATTGCATAAGCGGGTCTTTCTCAGATTCTGCCTCTTCGGCACTTTTTCTTTTGAATGCTCCTGACATGAAGCATCATTGATGCCCTTAGATGTATCATTTGAGCATATTCATTATCCATCCCCTGAGTTTTAAAATTAATTCCATGTTGGCATGAACACCTCTTGGCCTCTTGAATCTCTCCCCGAAGCTATGTATAGGCTCACAATCTTCCCCTGTTGGAACACTATGATCTCTCTTTTTCACCGGAGGTGAGATGGGGAAAGAACACATGAGTATCGCTACAGCTCTTCCCGAGTATCAAGCCCGAACCATATGGTAATGGCTCGCTACCATATGTGCTGATATCTCTTAAGGAAAATGGGAAGAGATGCGGCTTTATCACCTCGGCCTCAATCCATTCGGCTTATTGTATTTTCCATCTGAAATCTACCCGAGGTGCTCATTGGGGTCTTCGATTTAAATTGGCAGGTGACGATGTTAACACACCATTGTTATCATTAGCCGAGTTCGAGTTGTTTGCATCCACGGTAAATTTATCGATTGCGGAGATATTCTTCACGAGATGATGGGCCTCAATCTTCCATTGTCTGCGATCATAGGAGGCCTTAAGTACATATCCTTTGCTCCTCTGTTGGTCATATCTTTCATACGCCATCATTGCGTTCTCTTTTAGTCTTTCTTAAGCTTTTGAGTGTTCTTTCCGATTCAGTGTCTGCGGGCAACAGGTTTTAATCCTGCTTCCTCTTGCATTAAAGGATCTCGAAATTGAAACAGCCAGTTAATAAGACCAGTGAACTAAGAATTATTTTCAACATGGCTTGTTAAAGATCAGTGGCTGATACAGCCACTGCTTGTAAAGCTGTTTTTGGTCTTTCTTTTATAAAATTTTAGAAAAATGACCAAATTAGCATTTCCCTCTTTTGTTAGAATATTGATCTATTCAATCCTTTCAATCCCCGACAACGGCGCCATAAAACTTGTTTGCCTTTTTCCATATAGACTAAAAAACCCTCAAATTCACATAGTTACAAGAGCCACACTTCTCTTGCAACCATGTCACTTTGGATAAACTTGCTTGATTAAATAAACCTTTCTTTGTGTTCAGGATTTTAAAAATGGGTCCCCAGTCATGACATTGCAAGTGCCTGGTCATACAGTAGTAAAATGAATGTAGGTCAATTATCATTCCACAGATTGACAAGAATTTGAAATCAACTACTGACTATTGAAGTTCTATCTTTATTTGGATTAAAATTGATAGTGAAAGTTTTATCTAGAAAATAAAGATCCTAGACTATTAACTATAAATATAAGCGAAATAACATGAAAGCTTGACCAATAACGCAAAAGAACAAAATTATGGACCGAATCTGTTCCGTGAGAAAACTATCGAAAATTACAATGAAGCAGTCAATTCCTACGCAGTACATTGCTGTTTATTGATGGATAAGTTTGTCAGGTGCCTAAGTATTTGCGGAGTTGGATTTCTCCATATTCACTAGTTAAACCCTTCTTCTCTCGAAGTCAAGGTCGAACCAACTACTTGTATTTGATCTTCTTACAAAGAGATACGGGTATTTTTTTCTCGATACACTTCACACCCATTTCTTGATATTTGCGGATCTTTTACTTTCCTTCTCAGGATTTTTGTAAAGTTCTACCACTTAATTGGTGGCTCATCCTTCAAATCTATTGGTTCCTCCTTTCCCTTGATTAGATCTCAGCTAACACAAGGTTGGGAGCTTCCCTTTAGATTGAGGTGAAATCTATGATTATTTATATTGATAAATACTCCCCTCCAACTTCAATTATGAGCGAATGGGGGATTTATCGAAATGAACTTTAATTTCATTAGTTCATCAATGGTAGTCCTTTGCTACACTAAGTGAATGTAAGGCTCTTAGGAATCTCCAACTACGTATCACGAGAGGGCATCTTGAAATTAGAGCAAAATACGCTCCTTAAGGCGGTATTAGGTACTACTAGTTGGGAACCATAGATTCAAAAGAACGCCAAATAAATAAATCTCAACCTAAATAAATCTCTCCAGATTTTTGCAGAAAAGACTGTAACTAACGGTAAATCGAATCAGGTTGAGTACGCGTTCTAGTGCATCATAATTATGTGGGCTTCGATCAGTACATCCTTTATGTCGCAATTAGCGAGAAGAAATGAATTCGAAATTTGTCTGTTCACAATTTTGACGATAATTTTAAGAAGAAAATAACATAAATAAAAATCCGGCTTATTCGTTTTTGCACGGTTCATAGGTGAATCAGAAAAGAAAAGAAAATAAAGAAAAGAAAAAGAAAAGAAAAAGAAAAGAAAAGAAAAGAAAAGAAAATCTACTTTAAACGCAATGAACCTTAACTGCCAGTTCACCGATTGTCGAGGAAATTGAAAAAGTTAGAGGTTGCTCTGTTCTGCTGCGTGTCTATTTATAGCATCGAGAAAATGGTAGAATGCATAAAGATCCGGTGGGAATTCCCAAGAAAAGCCCGGATTGCGCATCTCGGGTTGCGACCTCGGGTTGATATCGACCTAGATTCCACTATGCGCTCGGTCGGTTGCGACTAGGTTTCTTGATTCTGACCGGGTTTCTTGCAACCGTTGATTAATGGTGACACCGGTGTGGTCGCCCGAACTAACTCGATTGTTCTGGCGAATTGATGTCGCTGACCTCGTTGTCGTTCCGCCTGTAATTACGAGTCCGACCCTCGATTTTTAGGTTGCGACCACATTTCATGTTTCTACTGCCTCTCCTTAGGTCGTGACTTTCTTTTTTAGGTTGCGACCTCCTTTTTGAATCATACGCTGATATGTTAAATTTTGGTTTGCGACCTCGATAATTGGTGTATTTGCTTTTTAATCATCCTTGCCTTTAAAGCCGGTCGTGAGCCTCAATATGGCGTCGCGACCTCCGTTACTCCTTCTACGGTTGTAGGTTGTCTTAGTTTGCTTTAAACATAATTGCGACACGGATGTTGATGCTGGTGTATTCGGTCGCGACTGGATTAGTTAGTCCTGACCTCCCTTAAGTCCTTGAATATGAAAGTGGTTGCAACTTGATTTCCCTAGCGGGACTTAGCTTAGCTCGGGTTCAAGTTTCTTGTAGCGACCTCGATATTGGGTTGCGACCTCATTTCCCGATTCTCGACTCTCTTGCTTAGTCACAACCTGAAATCTCCTTGTTGTGACTCGATTGATTCCATCGTGACCTCGGATTGCGTCGCGACTAGGTTTGCGAATAACACCGTCTCAACCACATTTTCTTGGTCATGACCTCATTCGCGGTCTTGGTGATGTTGTGACACAGGAAATAACTAAACAAAGCGAGCTCCTTGTCCGACTTCCATTTTCAAGTTGCGACCTCCCTTTACGTTCTCAGGCCCGAATTCTTCCAGTTTTCTTTGGGATTTTAAACATGTTGTATTTTACGCAAAATTAAATTTGAGTAAATTACCCGAGGTTTATGCATAGAATAACAATTACCCTTGTAATATACTGAGAAAAATGGATTAAAATCAAATGAGTTTTATTGGCTCATTTAACAAACACAAAAGAAATTTAATCGCGACAAAGCTCTGTCGCTACACATGAAATAGGAAGAAGGCAGAAATTCTGTCGCGACAAGGTATCTTTTGTCACGACAAGAAACTAAAGAGCAATATAGGAAGAATATTGCGACATATAAGTTTATGTTGCAACATAATGAAGAACATAAGGCATAATATCTGTCGCGACACTGATTATTGCAACATGGAAAAGCTTGTTGAGATAGAAGAAGAGCTTCCAGGAAAGATTTCTGTCGCGACAAGGTGATGTATGTTTCGACTTTGAAAGAAGAATAAACTCTAGTCGTGACGAGGATAAAGCAAAAGGTGCGACATGTGATGTACTTAGTGTTGACACAAGTGCATAGCAAAGAATCGATGTTGAAACATACTTCAAGCCGAAGAGATGTTTCGATGTCGTTGAACAAAGATAAACAAGGTTGCGACAGACTTTTCTATATCACGACAAAGATTCTAACACAGGGAAGAGAAGTTTGGTCGCGACATAACAAACTAGGCTGCGAGACAAAGATAATTTGAATACAGAAAAGTCATGTCGTGACATAACAACTGTGTCTCGACAGCAAACATCGACTACACTGAAGGCACTCCTTGACATCCAAAATGAAGGTGCAGCGAATCGGGTTAAGTGGAGACAAAACTTCTGTCGTGTGAAATTACGCAATCTGAAACATTGTTGCAGCGAGAACCAAAAGCAATGTTGTGCCAACATAAAGCGGTCACAGCAGCCCGATTTGAAGAAGGTACACTTACGAAACTGACCATTGACCAAAATTATCGATGTCGTGACATAACTATTCAAGAGATTTTATAAGATTGTCGCGACATAGAGCGGTTAGAACAACGGACTTTTTGAAGAACCAGTTGTTAAGGGCGAAGATGCATGACGGAATGAATATCATAGAAGAAAGAATCTTTGTCACAACCAAAGGAAACTCTGTCGCGGCCAGTTCGAAGGAACCTGAATAGGTCGCGACGGACTGCGCATCTTTGGAACAAGGACACATGATGAAGATTGAAAACTCTATCGCAACAAAACTTCCAAGTCACGACAGAGAATGCAATATGGGCCAGAATTTTGGGGATCCGCAGTAGCAGCCTCGAATTTGGGGCTGAGCTTATAGGTTATAAATAGAAAACAATTTGAGAAAATGCAGGTCGGAGGGAAAAACTAGAGCATCTGGGGAGCTGAGGACTCCTTTGTATTATATTTTTCTTTTCTTTTTTTCTTTTCTTTTTTCTTTTCTTTTATTTGTAGATTAGATTTAGCGTAGAATTTTAATTCGTTTACTAGATCTGAAACAATGAATTGTTCAGAAGTTTAGAAGTTAAATTAAATTGTTGAAATTAATTTTCGATTACTGTCTGAATCCAATGAAATATAGACAAAAGTTGGAATTCATTTCTTTCAATTGATTGCGATTCTGGTGAATTTCCTTTTAATGCTGCTGTGATCCAGTTTTCAAAAACAACTTCCTTTAGGAAAGATCGATGTTAGTTATGGTCTTTTACATAATTAGAAAAATTTCTGGGTTGAGAATCTTGAATTTATTTGAATGGTGATGTTCATGAAGTGATTTGTTCCCAATATTAAAAACTTATATCCATAAAAGGACTGTTATTTGGCTCTGATTTCTAGGTGGCCCTCTTATTGACACAGAGATGGAGATTCCTGAGAGCATGGAGCAAGTACTTGGGGGTATGCTAGACTAATATTGAAGAACTGAAGAACTAATGAGCTCTGAAAAATTACTTAGATAAATTCTCAATTTACTCATCAGTTTAGAATAGGTTGAGTGATCTATGATTTAATCAATTGCGAGATCTCTCAGCAGTGGAGGGATGAGTTTTGATCATGTGTTAACGAATCAATCATGGAAAGAATAACTCTTTAAGATCTCAAGGATGAGACATCATTCATCTTGTAGAAATCGATTAATGAAAGCATCTTAGGAAGCAAGAAATGTAGTCATAAGAAATGGGTATGAGTATTGGAAAAGAAAAATACCGGATCGTATAAAGAAAATACGAATACAAGTAATTGATTATTAACATTTTTGAAATGAACATGATTACTCTAATAAGTAGAAAAGTATCGGTTAAAGGAGAAATCAGAACTACCACTACCTTGCCTCATTTGACAATTTTAGTTCCAATTTATGATGGTAATTAGATTATAAACGAGGAATTGATAATTTCCTAACGGTGAAATCCCATTTAATCCCACTTCAGTGATAATATGGTTTGAGTCTAGTTTATGTTTAGGATTTTAAATTTTTCCTTTATTATAGATGTAGAAATTCAGATAGTAGAATTTTTAGTTCGGTTACAGAAATTTCTATGAAATGGAAGTTCAAATAGTGTGGAACTTGAGTAGTTAGGGTAATTGAATTTTAAATTCTTTTCAATCTCTGTGGGAACGATATTCGGACTTATAGGTTCACTTTTATTACTTGTACGACCTGTGCACTTGCAGTATTAAGACCAAATTAAATCTTTAATGAATTCATTGACAAATTCATTTTTCTTATAAGCATATAACTTATTTTTGGTCTGAACAAGTTTCTGGTGCCTTTACTAGGGATTAGCATATAGTACTGTGGTAATGGTGTCATAAATTTGTACATATATGATTTGGTCTTAACAATGCTCAGTATATAATACATGGTACTCCTCAACATAATGGGATTGCGGAGAGGAAGAATCGTACACTTCTTGATATGGTGCAATGTATGCTTACTAATTCCTTACTACTTTAGTTCTTATGGGGTGAAGCTTTGAAAACTATAGCTTATATTTTGAACCAAGTGCCTAATAAGTATGTTCCTAAGACTCCATATGAGCTATGGTCACAGAAGAAGCCTAGTCTTCATCACTTCCATGTTTGGGGCTACAAGGTGGAAGTGGGGCCGTTACTAACCCACTTAATCAAAAAACTTGATCTAAAAACCATCGTTGAGTACTTTGTGGTTATTGTGTAGGATTCGAGAGGTTCAGTTTATTGCCGTCGCACACCACTAGTGTGATTGAGATATCTTTTGGATGATCTTAAAGTACAAGCGGGCTAAGAGAAATTATGTTGAAGAACACCTAGTTTTATTCTGTGCTTATTATTTAAGCTAATCTAGCCACATTTGTTGACCCGATCAATTAGCCACTCCCGATAATGAACCAATTGAGGATGTAGATTCAATAGCCTTAGATGTAGACCTAGTAGCCCTTGATGTAATCATAGATATACCCTTGAAGAGGTTAAAGAGGGTGCAGTCCCACAATTTTAGATGACTACATTGTCTACTTACAAGAGCATGAGTATGATGTCAGTGATGTGGTCAGGCTACCTCTGAAAAGCCGTTGCTGGTCCTCGATCAAACTTACAGATTGATGCGATGAAGATGAGATGACTTCCATGTCATAGAATAAAACGTGGAACTTATTAGAATTTTCAAATATGGTTGTGGCCCATTAGGTGCAAATGGTGTTCAAGACGAAGTGCGATGCTAAGAGACGGTAGAGATATAAGCGGGTGGTGGTCGAGGGTTCTGGTCAGCGAGGAGGTATTGCTTTCAGGAAACCTTCATTCCCTTATCCCACTAAGAATCGCCTAGCGCATTATTATGGATATCTTGGCTTATTTTGACTTAAGGTTGCATCGAGGATGGATGTGAGGGACAACTTCTTGAATGGAGACTTAATTTGAGGATGTTTACGTGTCTTAACCTATTGGTTTTTGAGGAGGTTGATAAGGAAAACATGGTTTGCAAGCTCCAGAAATCTATTTATGGTCTAAAGCAGGCTTCTGTATCTCAAGTTTGATGAAGTTGTCACCGCCAATGGTTTTAATGAGAACATCGTCAATCAATGCATATATATGACGGTCAGTGTGAGCAAATACATATTCTTGGTTTTATTTGTTGATGATATTTTGCTCTCGGCCTATGATACTAACCTATTGGTTGAGACAAAGCAGTTATTGTTTAGTCATTTTTATATGAAGGATCTTAGGGAAACATCTTATATCTTAGGCATACAGATACTTCGCGATAGACCTAGTGACATTTTGAAATTGTCTCAACATCTCGCATATTGAGCGCGTTCTGAAGGTTCAATATCTGATCATCATTCTTTGGTAGGCACCAATTGTAAAGGGTGACAGATTTTCCAAAGGCCAATGTCCTCATAATGATATTGAGAGACGTCAGATGAAAGCAGTTCCTTATTCTTCAATTGTGGGAAACCTGATTTATACTTAAGTATGCACACACCCTAATATTTCTTTAGTTGTCGGCGTGTTGGGTAGGTATTTGAGTGATACTTGTCAAAGCCACTAGAAAGAGGCTAAGAAAGTTTTGAGGTATTTTCAGGGTACCAAGGATCTCATGTTGACATCGGCGTACTGACACTCTTAAGGTGGTTGGTTTTAGTGATTTTGATTATGAAGGCTGCGTGAATGATAGAAAGTCCACTTCTAGTTATATCTTTATGATAGCTAAAGGAGCTGTTTCGTGGAAAAGTGTCAAGTAGACACTTACAACTTCTTCTACTATGGAGGCAGAGTATGTGGCATGTTATAAGGCTACTTGTCATGCAATATGGTTGCAGAACTTCATTTAAACTTTGGAGGTTATTCACTCCATTTCTAGATCGTTGAAATTGTCTTGTGATAATTTCCCAACTGTATCTTTCTATAGGAACACTAGGAGCACTTCTCCCTCCAAGCATATTAATGTGAAGTTCCTTTTTGTTAAAGAGAAAGCTGCAGAGTCCCCCATTTCAGTTGAGCACACGTCTATCACTAGGATGTTGGCAAACCACTAACCAAAGGCTTACCTATTTGTGTGTTTCAAGAACACGTCACTTGCATGGGATTGTTAGGAGCCTAGACTCTTTGTTATAGTGTGAGTTTTACCTTTTCATGTATTTTGTAAGGAAAACTCATGTTCTTTTTCGTTATTACATGCACATTTTGACGTTTGTCATTATCTTATTATTTTGTGTCATTTTGACTAGATGAATGACAAAATGATGTGTTTTTTTTCTTTCTACTGAATCAATACTCTTGACATTGTAATGTTTCTATATTAGTAGCACATGATTATGTACAATTTATGCAGACTCTTAATGTATTAATTGTATATGATTGGTTATGACTATGTAAGTATCTTGTGGAAGCATTTGAGTTATGATTTTGATTATTAGCGCCTGATTATGTCAATTTATATATCCTCTCGGTATGTTAATTGTATATGATTGGTTATGACTATGTAAATCTATTGAAAAAGTATTTGAGTTATGATTATGGTATTTGAGTTATGATTATGATTTAGTGGGAAATATTAGATTAATTTGGCTAATTATAGACTAAACATAAGCCCGTATTACAATTTTAATTGTGTAGTGTGCATGTTAATTATGGGTCATTTATTGGATGGTTTAGTATTAACTAGTATGGGCCCGTAGTTATTACATCTTCTCACTTTACTTTAGTAGCTTGGATTGGACAAAGCGAATGTTCCTTGTGATATATATATATATATATATATATATATATATATATATATATATATATAAGTAAATAGACCCCTATAATTTTTAAGGGTTTTGTAGAACATGCTTGGGGGGAGAAAGGAAATAGCCATCTGACCTTAACTTTTCTTTGATCTCACTGCTTGCAGATTTGGGAGACAAATGACAACTAATAATTCTGGATTCATGCTAGGTATGTTTTCTACACATTGCGAATTGATATTCTTCTTTATTCGATAAAGTTATTATTTTGTAATGCATTTGTTGGGTCTTTTGATTATTGATCAATTATGTTTAGATTAATAAACTTTCTTTGATTTAATAATCGTAAACTGTTGATGATGAGATGAATCTTTTTCTTCAGAGAAGTTAATCTTTGGTTCATTACTAAATCTGTATAAAATCAGATGCAGAGTTGTAAAAAATAACGACATATTAGATATGAAGTTATTTATGTAGTGATGATGTTGATCATGATGAAAATTTGATCCGTAAGAGGATCATGAGAATGGATGTTAAATATTCAGTTTATGGTTGAAGTATACCACATTCGACAGATAGAAGTTTCTGATTCTCAGAACTCATGAGTGTAACAGTTAAATAATGTTCAGACGTTCGATGGATCGACATCTGAATGACACACTCTGCGAAAAGTCAGAAGTAAGATGAAGAAGGAAGAGAATGAAGGCAGCAAAACTTTAAAAATTATGTTTCAAAAAAATTTTATCTTATATCCTCTGACGATAAGATGTTAATGGTTAACGGGATTGATGCATAACTCCAGTTGTTATAATCAACCGGATCCTTTGAATATTTTGAAGACGGAAAAGTTCTCGGATCGCGATCGACCTCGATCGCGACCATATCATTCTCTCTTTGTTTGTTATATATTTGTTATGTTCCGGCGCGTAGTAGCCTCTCGTACCGCCCATCATTCTTGTCTTCGCATGTAAATCGATTGAACGTCAAACGTCAATCAATGAAGATGGTTAAAGATTATTAAAGTCAATGCGACGTTGTATTTGTTGATGATCTGTTATGGAATATGCGGTGATAGACACAGTTGGAGGATGGAAGTAGAACCAGTCCGTTTACCTACTAGTCTTACATTTCATGACTTATTTGTAGTTTGTCGCATCTTATATGAATCATCTTTCTCAAGACTACACGGATGTTATATCAGTCACACCACCTGATGGATTCTCTTATATATAACTATTTATTACAAATAAGGCGAACCTCTATATGTTGAGCTTCCATATAGTATTGCATTGATGATCAGAAGGCTAGGTTCATCACCTTTCTGGATAAAGCGTGCTAACTTTATTAGTGGAGCATTTATGACAACATTTATCTTGAATCATAATAAACATATAGCAGTGTGAATCTCATAATCTTCGAATTTATATATGAGCTTATGCTTTGGATATATCTATTATCACGATTATTGAACCTACTTATAACAAACTTATACTTACTCAGATCTTACACTTATGGCAGACTTATTCTTATTCCAATGTCCTGTAGGACACATTCTTATATAAATTTCCTCGTATGCAATCTTGATCTTGCTCCCATTTACTTATCTGGAGTGCTTATCCACATACTTCATTACTTATCTCAGCTTACTCCACCAATTGATCTCGTAGGAGTTAAACTATCTTATACAAAAGATTACTTATACACGTCTTGGTACTTATATCTATCATATCTCAGTAGGAGTTTACAGAACTTATGCTTAGATCGGGGGCACCCATGGAATTTTCTAAAGCTTATACTTATACCCTTGATTTCACTTGTTTGGGGTGCAGTGGGTCTTATAGAATGTCTGAACTATCTTGGTATTAGGACTTATTCTTATACGGGAAGTGCTACGTAAGTACTACTCGTTGAATGTCCCCAAAGACACATATTTGTGCTTTATATCAAACATATATTTATTTAAAAATTGCCGGGTAGGTACTACTAACACTCATGCGGGGTACCGCGTAGGTGAGTTTATCCTTATCCCAGGGCTTATAAGAGATGCAGTAGGTACTACGATTGTCCGATCCACGAGTACTCGTGGGTACTATAGAGTGTCGGATACGGAAGCTGCATCGGTGTCGGATACGGAAGTGCGGTGGAGTGCTACGGAGACTTATTCTTATTCGTGTATTTCGGATCTTATTCTTGTATTATGGAGCATATACCTGTCTTACGGATCTCACACTTGTATTACGGGACTTATTCTTGTATTTCGGATCTTATACGTGTATTACAGAACATAAACTTGTCTTATGGATCTTATACTTGTAGGTAGAACTTATTAAGTTGGATCTTATACTTGTACTACAGACATATCCTTGTACTTGAATGCTATCTGGAGAGCTTGTCTTGTATTTCGGATATGGAGAGTCTTGTAGGTCTTATAGAACATTTTAATTGTACAGTACGTAGGTATAAGAGCAATTCAGTATACTGGAGGTACTTACTATATACGTATGTATTTCGAGAACTTATGCTTGTTTTCTTTAGATGCGGGTGCAGTAGGTACTCTTTGGACTTATGCTATTCACGGGACTTTATACTTACATTCTGGAGACTTGTAACATTTTACCAATGCGAGGCGCAGTAGGTACTACGAGATTTTACTTATTTTTCTGCGTCTGAGAGTACGTGGGTACTACGGAGATGTCGGATCTGCGAGTACGGTAGGTCTTACATATGAGTCTGGTACATTGGATCTTTACTCTTATTCTTTATTCAAGTTTTATCATATAGGCTGTTTGACTACACAGGACCAATCATAAAAGAAGTGAGTAGGACGGCGACGATAAAGTCACCCCAGGAAAGATCTGATACGATGCCCCAAGGTGCTTGAAGTAAACTTACCCATTATGGGCGATACTGCCTTAGCGAAGTGCCATAGCGCAATCGGGACAGAGTGTCGTGCGAGTTTAACGGGCCCAGGAGTCTTGAAGTGGCGCTAACTGAGGCGGGAGTGCGTAGCACTAACGGAGATCTGAAGTCTTGTCGGGAGTGCGGAGCACTAATCGGGAGTCAGAAGTACTAATGGCGAGTGCGAGCACTAATCGAAGTGTTGTGTCATTTAATAAGCGAAAGTGCCAAGGCGGTTTACAATTATGATTCGATAACTTTATCTTATAATAGGGGCATTCTGGCATTATGTGTTCATGACATATTGTGTTTCATGTTCCTGGTCACGTTTCAGTTCGTTTTATATTTTATATCATATTTATGTTTCATGAACACATCTATACATATTGCATTTCCTATATTATTTTCTTGTTTCATGCCGTTGCATATGGCATTTCATATACTTATACGGAATGACACCTATGTGTTCACACCTTATTCATGTATTCTTGTCCCTTTATGAATCTATTTGCCAGAAATTGGAATGTTCAGATTGGATCATCCAAAACTAAAGTTATGGCATTTCATGCAAAGCTAGTCGATTCACGATTTTCTGTGAGGACAGTTTGCATCATTTCAGGAAGCTTAACCATACCTGACCCTGGTTTAACTGTATTTGGAAGCTAAGGTGCACAAGGGTTTATCTCAAGCTGGAATCACAGTCAGACATAAAACTCAGGATTACGATAAAACAATCAGATACTATGTTTCAAAAAGCCAGACGAGAAATTGGCTTGAACATAGCCCATTTGAGTAAATTTTGGGCCACATAGAGTCGAGTCGAGAATTGTAGCTATTTCATGATGTTTGGTTCTCTTTGAGTCTATTTTAAGTAGAAACTTGAATCACTCGTCGAATCATAAATGGCTGATTATGGTAAAATCACGAACCGCTGGTCAGAAATAGAAAAAACGAGAACCTTGCACATCTAGATACGACCGACTGTCTGATCTGGGCCTCGAATTTTGCCGAGAATGTGGGTTTTTCTTCCCTTTTCCATATATTTTCACCCAAAATCCATAAGTACTCAATATACACCTAAAACCACTGTATTCATCTTGTAATCTAAATTTACTCAATTCATCTTTCATTACATATATTTCTTCAAAACTTTTTAAGATTTCTCCCAAAACCATTTCTAATGGTGTAACATACACAAACCAAACATGAAGATTAGTTGGGTTTGTTCTAAGCCCTAACTTTCGATTGCTTTCCATTTAACCATGAATCCAACCTCGAAGGAGGATTATATATATTAACCAGGTAGAGTTTTTCAACTCAATTTCGATTCAAGCGCAGAGTTAGGATCAGTTCCCAACTATTTAGGTTGGAACTCATAAAATTTCCTAGAATTCCATACAAAACCATAAGATCCTCACTTTCCATGTAATATCCATACCAAAAATCATAGAATCCATACTCAAGGTTAGTTTCCATACCTTTTTGCTTGGCTTCTCTTCTTCTTCTCTCCCTCTTCCTCTTCTTCTCTTTTGGTCCATACGTGAAGCCCTTGTTTGGAGGCCAAAAATAATCCATTTTTGGTCTCCCTCTTCTATTTATAAATAAACTTTCCTTTATTTTGGATCCTCGACTTTTTGATCATTAGTATTCCAATTTCCCTTATTTCATTTTGGCCTCAAATCTTGTTGTTAACTTATGACTTTTAAGTCCTTTTTGGACAAATTACGATTTTATCCTTAAGTCACATACATTTCGGGTCTCTCGTTCCATGTTTCGCATTTAACTCCGCGAAACATTTTAAATTATGTCTACAAAATACCTAACATGTCAAGCAGTATGATATATTTCGGAATTATTCTGAGATATAGTGTGAGATGATGATTTATAACACATGGTATTCATTTTAGTTTTTATATCACATACGCATTATATTTATATTTTTTTAATGAAATGTGGAAGTGCTTTAACCTGACAATTTTTCATCAAGTGGTGAGAAGTACGGATACAACATCTGGATTTGAAATGCCTAATGAAGCTCAAAATAGATAACAAAAAGCTAATAGAAGAACAACAACTTCAGGTGCTCGTAGAAGATTAGTTGCTATAGGTGATGGTGGACCTATTGACATGTCCAACATGCCTTTTCTACCGCCTAGTTTGCAATGGAGGGGTAGAAGGTCTGTAACTTCAATGTAATTTCTTATAGAAAGGGATGTTCAGGTTGCAGAGTATGAAGCATGTAGAAGCAAACATGGGTCACTTCTGACTAGGGATCAATAGACATTATCTATTGAGTTTTGTCTATTGGTTTAGACCATTTTGTAAACATTTTAGAGCTTACAACTTATCTCCCATTTTAAAGATTATGGTTTGAACGACTTGTCCCTAATTTTATAAACATCTAATTCAGATGGTTTATAACAAAAAAACATTATGAAAGTTGAAATGCTTATGAGGTATTTGGTAAAATGCTTACTTGAAGTGTTGACTTACTTCAATTCAATAGCTTAAATATATTTTCCAAGTGTTGATTTAAATTCAAGTGTTGATTTACTTCATTCATGTAACAGAACAAAACATAGTCAATTGAACTAAAATACATCAATCTTCATTGCATTGTTATACAATCACAGAATTTCTAGCTTTCATTCCCTCACATGTTTATATCCACATTAAAATGAATATGAAAAAGGATAAACAAACACAAAACAGTGCACTGCACTTTAGAAAAAATACATCAACCTTGGACATAAAATAATGCACTGTAATTTAGAAACAACTTTCAGTCATTCAACAAGTTGAAATACATTAACCTTCATTGCATTGTTATCACAATCACAAAATTCCGACTCATTCCCTCAAATTGTTTTTACATCGCATTAAGATGAATATGACGAAAGGATAAGCAAACATAAAGCGAGTGCCAGCGCACTTTAAACGAACTTATTCCATTTGAATTATGTCTTCAAATCATTCAACTCTTTCTTGATTCATTCGTCTTCAAATCATTTATCTGTTGGTTTAACAAATCTTGGGCCTTCAATGAATTATGTTGGTTAAAATTGTTCACCTCTTCATCTTCTTCACAATTTCCATCATTTTTGTCCCTCATTTTCTGCATTTCCTTAATCTCCGTTTTGAGTAGCTTCTTTTCCCACCTCAATTGGTTGATAACAACCTTTGCCCTCGATGTCATCTCTAGATATGCCACAAAAAAAACATCTCTTTTCATTTCTTTGAAACAAGGACAATAAACGGCTTGTCTAGGCTCATCGTCTTCAACAAAGAAGACAAACAACATTTTTATAAACATACACTTACATGATATGTTGGGCATAGGTAAAGTCTCCTCCTTAGTTTGTCTCCTTCAGCTGTCGATACTTGAAGCTTTGAAACCACAATCACACAATACAACATTGTCGTTGTATTCAAAAGCTCTGTTGCGTCGTCGACTTGAGGAACTTGAAGAAAGGTTCGTGAATTGATGAAGAAGCGAAGGAAGGGAGGTGAGAAGCAAAACCCGGAGAGGAAGGAAAGGAAGAGGAAGGAAGAAAGGAAGGTCAAAGCAAGCAGGAGAGAATGAAGAATCGAAGCAAAACTAGGGGTTGTCTTTAGTAGAGGAAGGTTGCATTTTGGAAGAAATTGGTAAATATGAAATTAGGGCTTTTGATTTCCCTTAATTAGAAGTCCCTTAAGTTTTAAATGGAATTAGGACAAAAAATCGCTACATTAGCTGCTTACATGGTTGGTTTAACTACTAATGTGGGTGTTCGCTTGACATTTAACTCTAAATTACTATGATGTTTAATTCAGCCTATAAATATAAAAAACAGGAAAGACCTATTTGGGCAGAAAAAAAGTTTGAAGTGTAAATGCAATATTTATGAAAACTTGAGGGGGTTTTATGCATATTTACCCGGCATAAAATTTAAATTATTTTTAATTATATTTGAATATTTAATTCTTTTTGAAAATCAAATACTGTGAACGAAAACTGTTTTGTTTTCCAAACAGGCCCTTCTGTAATTATTTTAAATTAGTTTCCTCATGGTCTTTCCATTTTGCCAGTTCCTCGTCTCCGAGAACGAAAACTGTTTTTGTTTTCCAAACAGGCCCTAAGAAACTGGAGGGAGGCGGGAGCTTAAGAACAGTAAGGGTTCGGGAGAGAGCTGAAATGGGAAGGGCTACAGAACTTGTATCAATTCTTCTCTTGATTGTGCTTTCTTTACAAAGAGCACTTCCAATTCCATCTTTCTCATACACTACACAGGTATGTTTGAGCAAATTCTTTTTTTACTATTTATAATTTGATCCATGTGCGGTCATTATTTGTTTGGTGGATGAGAAAATAGTGGGAAACGGGAGGGAGATAATCGAAGAAATTTTGGGGACCTTTTATGCTGTATGTGGTTTGAATTTTGGAGGTACGAACTAATCGGCTCAATCACGGATACATGGTTGTTTGGATGAATTGAAGTGTGAATTTCCTTAATTTCATGTGCAGTCATGCAAATGGTTTGCGTTTTTTCTTGATGCCTGTTATGCTAGGTGGAGGAAAACTATTTTAGGTTGCTGTTTGATCGCAAAATATCTTAATGGATATGGAATTGGACGCTGATTCTATAAATTCGGAACTAGGAGATACAGTAGAATA
Source organism: Tetrastigma voinierianum (assembly GCA_016808115.1). Taxonomy (NCBI): domain Eukaryota; kingdom Viridiplantae; phylum Streptophyta; class Magnoliopsida; order Vitales; family Vitaceae; genus Tetrastigma; species Tetrastigma voinierianum. Next base: position 35,786 of record JAEQBH010000950.1, read on the forward strand.
AGGAACTTAAAATTTCCATGGACTTCAAATTCCAAATCAACCCCTATTCCTTGCAACTAAATGCAGCTCAAAGAAGAATAATTGGTGAAAATGGCTGGGATTTCTCATACTGCAACCAAGCCTGCAGTATAAGAAATGATTCAATCATGGACAGATAAATAAATATTATATGGCCATTGAATCTGGGGTTTTTCTTTTTCGTGTTTTTGGTTATTTGGGTAATTGTTTGTGACATGTTCATTGGTTTAATTGAACGCTTCTTTTCTAATTGGTCTACTAATAATTTTTGTCAAGAATTTGAGAAAAGATTAATTTTGTGTTTCTAGTTGTTTGGCTTTTGCCAATCATGATAAACCTTGTTGAAGCAACTTTGTTATCGGTCGTTCCCAAAAGTAAGCAAGGGGCTTGATGAAATAGAATCAGAGGGGAACTTTAAGGCTCCGTTTTTGTTACAAGGAAAAAAATAGAGAGAAAAAGTGGAAGGAAAAAAAAATAGAATAAAATAAAAAGTAGGTTTGAATTTAATAAATTAATTCTATATGATTATTCAAACTTATTTTATTTGTTTTTCTCTATTATATAGGGACTAAAAAAATTTTAAAATATGTACAATTTTGAGGAACTTGATTATATTTGATATTCTTTTATATTTTCCACGATAAAACAAAACATGATAAAATAATTTTTTTTTTAGTATTTTTTTCTTTCCTAGTACTCTTCTCGTTCCAAATGGAGCTTCAGACCTCAAGCATGGGTTAAAAATATAAAGGAAAATAGAGAGAAAAGCCAGCGAAATAAAATCGAGAAAAATAAAAAATAGGTTTAAATTTAACAAATTAATTTTGTATGTTTATACAAACTCATTTTATTTGTTTCTTTTTATTATCTAAGGACTAAGAACTTTAAAAATATATAAACTTTTTACGAATTTTGATTATATTTTTTTATGTTATATTTTCAACGGTGAAACCAAACATGAGAAAATTATTTTTCTTATTATTTTTTTCTTTCCTTAATACTTTTGCCCGCTTCGGAACTCTGAGCACTATGGAAAGAAAATAAAAAGGAAAATAGAGAGGAAAAATGGAACGAAAGAAAATTTGGAGGAAAATAAAAAAATAGTTTTAAACTTCATAAATTAATTTTATATGTTTATTCAAACTCATTGTATTTATTTATTTCTATTAAATAAGGACTAAGAAACATGTAAAATTTTGAAGAATTCTGATTATATTTAGTTTACATTGATATTTTCCAAGGTGAGAAAATCATTTTCCTTAGTATTTTTCTTCTTTCCCTAGCACTTTCCGAGTTCTAGATGAAGCCTTCGGATTCCAAACGGAGCCTAAGTCAAAAAGGTTTTCCAAAATCAACTATCAGAAGCCTTAATCCAATGGCTTAGGAATTGTACATTTCACGGGGGCATGATATAGGACTTGGGTTTGGATGCAATAGAAAAATCTTTTACAAAAATCAAAATTTCAGGGGTTGTGCTCTCCCTCGACACAGTTAAGCTTATATTTGATTTGAAAGTGGTTTTCAAACTCAAAGAGAAAATTTTCATTCTCTTTACCATATTTAGTAACTGCCCTGTTTCTTGTGTTGTTTACTTTGTATAGCATGGCAGTCTGTAACATGCAGCAGTATCGCTATTGCTATTCGTTGTAGTTATCTTGGTCCTTTGTTCCAGTTCTTTTATTCCTTGGGTCTACATATTTTTCTTAGTCTAGATGGTTCTTTCTTCAGTCTCAGTCTTTTATGTGCTTTTAGCTTCTCCATTCAACATTTTCTTATTGCATGAGTCAATTTTATATTTTGCTTCTTAAAGTTACTATTTTGACTGATTTCGATTTATTCATGTTCCAGGACTTTGAAGAATCTGCAGATCCAAGGTATACTTGCTTGCTTTGTTGTTTAATTAGACAAATATTGTTTTATGCGTTATCCATCACTCTCCTGAATATTCACAATGACTTTTGTACTGTCATGGGATTTCATGACGAACACATTAAACATAACAAACTGTTATCTGTTCGCATATACCCCAAATGTTCTAGCATATTCTCTATCTAATTTCAATATGAAATATAAACAGGTACTTATTTTCCTTCCTATGGGCTTGGATACACAATTGCTAGTCATTGGTTGCTTGGTGGGGGCTGTAATCAGAAAATAATGGAAGAGAAAATTGTATTTTTCATTGATCACAAACATCCTATTTATATACAAGACAATTCCACACCAAATAGGAAAAAATATGAAGTTTCCTAATTCTACATATATACAAATTTCCTTTTCCCAACTAGTTTCTAATTCTACAATATATAGCACTTCCCCTCAAGTTGAAGCATAGATATTGATCATGCCCAACTTGTTACAAAGATAATTAACTTGATCCCCACTCAAAGGTTTTGTAAAAATATTCTAACCGTTTCTCCGCCTTTACATATCCTAGTAGAGTCAACCCCAACTGGATCTTCTCAATGCACAAATGACAATCTATTTCATTACGTTTCATCTCGTTCCATGAAATGTTAGGTTAGTTGGTACTGAAGTTTTGATGCTCACTTCCATCAATAATTGACTTATCCAAATGATCTCGCATACAGATTGTATCATGGCTTGATACTCTGACTTCGCACTAGATCGTGAGAAAACACTTTGCTTTTTACTCTTCCACGAGAACACAATATGCTGAGATGGATCTCCCATCTCGCCCCTAGATCCCGCCTGGCCATACCGAAAGCACTCACCCCGGTATGCCCATACTTCTATACAATATTCCACGTCCGCGAGCCTTCTTTCGTTTAGATACAGATATGCCTACTCCATTACCCAATGACTAACTATGGGAGATACTGACTCAAAACACTTACTGAATAAGCAAATATCCGGGTGAGTTGTCAGAAGGCATCCACTTCCAACCGGGCCTCAGATTCTTGTGATCTTCGAATAGTTCTCCTTCCTTAGTGTCAGACATTAGAGCCATAGAGTACTATGGCCTGCGCCCAATTTTCCTGCCTCGTATAACATATCAAGTATATATTTCCATCGGTGATAACAAAAATTCTGACATTTCTCATGACTTCAACAATTCAAATACTTCAACATTTCTAAATCCTTTTGCGTGGAATTGACTCAGACAAAGGATTTAAGAGATAATATACTGGGAGTTACTCCCAAAGGATGACAATATCATCCACATTACACCACCAAATTAATACTAGAATTAGAACTTTATAGAAGACGCAGTGGTCGACTACTTTCTCGCATGCCAAATGTCTTAAGCACCCGATCGGGATTCACAAACCAAGCACTTCAGGACTCTGTTTCAAACCATACAGAGATTTTCGAAGACGACACACCTTCCCTATGTCCCCCTGAGCAACAAACCCCGGAGGTTGCTCCATGTAAACTTCTTCCTAAAGATTTCCATGTAAAAAGGCATTCCTGATATCAAGCTGATGCATGTCCCAATCATAAGAAGTAGCGAATGAGAAATAAACAGACGAACAGATGTTAACTTAGCAACAGGAGAAAAAGTATCATAATAATCAATTCCATATCTGCCATTGCAGCCTCAAGAACAAGACGCCTTCATATCAACAACCCATCAAGATTAAAACTTTAACCCGCAGTAAACACCCAACGATAACCACAAATTTCTCTTTCCAAGAGAAGGCAATGTCCTACATACCATCAATATCTAGCTCAGATTTCATCTATCATAGCACTATGCCAACTTGCAGAGATAAAAACATCACGGATGCTGTTGTGGAGGATAGATAGAATCAAAGGATGCAATAAAGGAACAAGAGGAAGACAACAAATGGTTATAGAAAACAAATGAATAGATCAGTGGAGCTACGCCACTCATCGTTTACCTTTACGGAGAGGCAACTGAAGATCATCACTTGGGATTCGATCTAATGACAAAGTAGCTAGTATTGACTGCACTGTGGGCTGCCGGCGCAAGAATATACCCGAGTAATGGTGTTTGACAGAACAGAGCCGGAGTAGGGAGCCAAGCGAGGAAACAAAGGTAATAATTAATAAATCCTCATTCTCCCCTTGACTAGTAACAATAGAATAAAGGGAAAACGGGGTAGTTAAAAAAAATGTAACATCAATAGACACAAAGTATCGTTGAAGAGTAGGACAATAAAGACGTTATCCTTTTAACACAAAGTGACCTTAAAATGCACTTTAAGGACTTTGACGAAGCTTAGAGACTTGCACTCCGACATCCCAATGAAATATGCATCCAAAAACCTTGGGCTCAATAGGAAACAAGGGATTATTAGAAAACAATTAATGATAAGGAGTAGATCAATTTAGAACTGATGATAGCATCTTATTAATAAAGCAATAGGGGGTAGAGACGGCATCAACCCAAAAGTGTTTGGGAACATGCATCTGGAGCAATAAGGCTCGTGCAGTCTTGAGAAGATGTTAATTCTTTCTCTTAGCTACCCCATTCTGAGAGGGTGTATCCACACAAGAGGTTTGATGGAGAGTCCCATGTTGTAACATGAAAGATTGAAAATGTTCGAATAAATATTTTTTGGCATTATCACTCCTTAATATTTGAACAGTTGCATGAAATTGGGTTTTAATTTCAGCACAAAAGGCAGTAAAATGAGAAAATAACTCAAAACAACTTTTCATTAAATAAAGTCAAGTCACATAAGAGAAATCATCGACGAAAGTAACGAAACATTTAAACCCAATGGGAGAAATAACTGGACAAGGACCTCAAACATCAGAATGAACTAACTCAAAAGGAGCGGAAGCTCGTTTATTGACTCTAGGACTCAAATGCACGCAATGAAGCTTAGCATATTGACATGACTCACAATTCAATGAGGAAAGACTAGAAAACTGAGGAAATAACTTCTTCAACAGAAAAACAAACGGATGACCTAAGCGATAATGAACGTCGAGTGGGTTGGCAATCCCAAAATTGGCAATAGGCTTTGACAACTCTGGATCAAGGATGTAAAGGTCTCTAGACTCTTGTCCTCTACCAATTCCGTCTAAAAGATCCTCGAAATGACAATAACCGCAAGAAAGAATGAAATACCGCACCAGTGCGCCTGAGTAAGTCACTCACGTAAATTAAATTAAAGGGAAAATGTGGTAAACTTAGAATAGAGGTCAAAAGGATTAGAGGAGTAGGATTAATTATGCCATACCCAAGAACACATGATTTAGACCCATCTGCTAGGGTGACAATAGAAATAGAGTGGTGCGACTGAAATGTGGTAAATAAACTAGAACTACCTGTCATGTGGTCGGTGACTCTAGAGTTAATGACCCATTTGGAGGAAGAGGACATAAGGCATATATCAAGCTACTCACTAATAAGTATGGAGTAGAATCAGACTTCAATACCTTGGCATACTCATCTACTGAAAGCACGATTGACTGCTCTGAGGTATTCCTTGCAGACGCAATGTGAGCAGATTGAAATCTTCGGTTTCGATTTAGTAGCTTCCTACACTCTTGACGTGTATGTCTTGGCTTATGACAATGATAATGATACCTTCCCTCGAGGGCTAGCCCTAAGCCTCAATACTGAGTCATCGCCTAGTTGTTCCTTCACCGGCCATAGTTACTAGTTTTACTCAACTAGTGCATTACCTATCCGAATAGATCGTACAGGGGGGTCTGTGGTCTCTATAACGATGACCCGCTGAAAGTTTCTTGTAGCGAGGAAATTTCAAGACTTGAGAGAATCTGAGATTTGGCAGTATCAAATTTTGAAAGAAGATTGGCTAGAAAACTCATAACTGCCATATGTTCTCTTTGAGCATGCTGTACTTTGATATTGGCACTAAATGGCAGCAACATATTTAACTCTTCATATGTTTTCTTGAATTCCATGAAGTGGGCAGTAAGAGACCTATCCTGTTTTTCAGGTCAATGAAACTCCAAGTAATCCATTAATTCTTTATCAAATTCACAATGATTAATTAGACCGATTACCTCACTATCAATGGAATTACAATCAGAGGAAGTGGCATCCTCTTCCATCCACTGCTTCTTCGAATCATCAGGGTCCTTCTCGACGAAAGGCCCATACGTATGTTTCTTACATAGATTCAATATTTTTACTCCACTTTAAATAATTGAGACCATTCACTTGTGTTCCGTGGATTTCGACATCAACGAAACAACTACTAGCACCGCAACAGGCTTTTTATCTTTCGAACAACTCATTATGAACTAACGTATGAAGATCAGGTCCAAAAAACAACACCAGAGCTCATAATCACAAAGAATGCTAAAGAAACCCTAGGTCCCGAACACAAAAGGGAAAATACAGCCCAAGAACCAAACAAGGAAAACAATTAGATAGGAGACTCATCGGGCGTGACAATGCCGAGAGTAGTTTCAGGCCGGAACAGCCCCCTCGGCGTATCACTACGCGTGGTGTGGTGAATCTGGCCTGAAATCTTGCGACGGCGTGTGAGCTAGCACGTGTTTTCTGACCACTGGATTTTGCAGCAAAACTCTTCAGCAGCCGGCGCACCTCCTTGGGACGGGGGTGAGACCTCACACTCCTTCTAACTGTGTTTCAAAAAACATTACCCCTGCTGCCTTGTTGTACTCTGAGATCTTCTCTGATTTCTTCCTAATTTGGCTCAAATCTGAACCCTATGCTCTAATACCATGTAATCAGAAATAATGGAAGAGAAAATTGTATTTTTCATTGATCACAAACAACCTATTTATATACAGGACAATCCCAAACCTCAAATAGGAAAGAATATGAAGTTTCCTAATTCTACCTATATACAAATTTCCTTTTCTTAACTAGCTTCTAATTCTACAATACCATAACAAGGGTGTTATATTTTTTTTTCCAAGGGTTAGCCATCTAATATCAATATTGTTTCAACATGAAGAAATCTCAAACAAGAAAGAGATCATGCTCATGAAGTACATTGTTCAAGAGAAAGAAGTAGAGCAGCATGGAAGATTATTGAGGAGGTAGTGGCAAATTACATTTTCTATATCCCTGAGGCACTATTGTGTGACATATTTGATTTTGGTTAACTGTGATTCTGCTGACGTTTCTCTATATTCTGCAGTATTTGATGCCGTTTGTGGAGCAAGAGCTATATCAGATATCGAGTTCATGTAAACTTCATCCTGACAATGACTTATTCAGAGATCAGGAGCAGCATAAGATTCACGTGGATACAAATGAATGGCACTGTGGATACTGCAAGAAAAGCTTCTTTGCAGAGAAATTTCTTGATCAACATTTTGACAACAGACACAATAACCTTTTGAATGTTGTATGTGGTCCCTTGTTCCTTGTCCATTTTGTTCATACCATTAGTTTTCAAGTTCAATCTGAATGCCCAAATATATCAAATTGTCTATTTCATTTTATGTTCACTTTTCTGTGCTTCCTGTAATTGTGATGGGGCTCTTTGAAAAGTTCCTCAAGTTGTCTAGAAAGAGTAAAGTCTGCCTTAGGGGCTAAGGCTATCAAACATCAGAAATCAATGTGGACTTAGTTCTGATTAGGCTGCATAACCTGTGAATTTTCAATGCAAATGTACTTGTTATACAGCTCCAAAGTTCAAAATAAACTTAAAAAATGAAAAGTTCATCCTCAGCCAAGTCACTGATAGGAGTTTTATGTTTTCGTACCTTCTCCATAAGTCATATCATTGTGTAGACTCTTGGCATAAACTTTTTTCTTCAATTTAAGATTTTATTTCTAGTTGTTTTTCCAATTTTTATGATTTTATTATTTGTTGTTACAGTTGGGAAGGAGCATTATATGTCTAGAATAAATTGTCCCTACCAATTTTTAGATAATATATATATATACCCTATCAAAGCATTGTCATGGTGAAAGAGTTATTGCTGGTAAATTAATGTCATGTTTCTGACCATCCTTTAACACTATACTGTGAACTGTTCCAAGGTTCCTATAGTATCTAAGCATATGATGTTGGTAACTAGGGCTTTTCTCTCATAGCATGTCTTTATGGAAGTAACAGACTGCATTTCTATGTATTCAGAGTCACAGCAAGTGCTTCGCGGATTTATGTGGGGCATTGCATTGTGACCTTGTAATGAATTCCAGGGCTCCCAAAGCCAAGTGCAATCCTGCAGCTGCAGCGCGGAACCGTCACCTCTGTGAGGTTGTGTTGGGTACATATTTACTTGTTCTTTTACAATCTGTTTTCTTCCTTGTTATAGCTAGCCTTTTTAATGCAGTCTCTAGCTGATAGCTGTTTTCCTGTTAACCGGGGTCTCTCAGCAAGCCGTCTTCATGGTACCTTTTGGCTCTATAAATGTTCTATGCTGTTTCTGTTCTTCTGTTTTGACTGTTTTATCTTTTCAAGAAAGATATCGTGCAGCTGTAATTAATTTACGATCTGATAATTGTGCTGGCAGAAATTTTCTTGCGCCAATTTTGTGATGCTCATACTTGCTCAGGAGGAGGGAAACCTTTTTCCAGAGGGGGCTTGGTAAGGGTTCAATCTTTTCTGCTGTAATTTGGATGTCTTTCATAGGGCTGAAAATTACCTAAGAGAATAAGCTGTGCACTTTTTGGGAATCGGACATCCACTTTTCCATTGTAGGATAATGCTTACTTCGTGCCAGGTGTTACCATATGCCTCACAAAGAAGCCTAGAACAAATGTAAACAGCTTCCAAGAAAACGTAAAGGATCAAATGAGTAATGCATTGATGACTAATTGGCTGCCAGGGGAAAGAATTTATTTCTAATTTTGGGATGCCAGAAACTCCAACCGATGTCTGTCTGGAATCCATCCACTCCATTAAGAATATGTAGAATTCCCTTCTTTTCTTTGCTTGCCGATTTCAACCTTGGGGTGTGTTGATTGATGTTTGTTCTTGGAATGTTTCGTCTTCATCTATTCAGAAGCAGCCAAGTATTTTGTATCTGGCTATTTCAATCTTGACTTTGATGATGCTTCCTATCTTCTACCTTATCGTATATTTGTACCACAGGTACTAACCAAACCATTTATAGATTTTCCATGTGTGTAGTATCTATCCAAACTTTTGATTTAATTTATGATGTTTTGTACAAATCCATATTGCAGAGAAATGAGAAAGGGAACCCAGGAGCTGAAGCGCATCTCACGACATGGGCTGAAAGCAAAGCCCTCTTAGTTGGTAAATCTTCTTTTTATTGAACAAACTTACTGAATTTTGATCCCTGAGATTGATATGAGAGAAAACTTTCTTGCTCAGAAGGGTACAACAATGGACACATTTTACCACCATCAGTTACGTAATTGGTTTTAGCTAATTATTATATAAGATCTATATATATATATATTTGAAATATTTTGCTGTTAACAGGATGTTTCTTAGTAACTAATGCTTTTGGGAACCATCTTATAACACTGTCAAGTCAATCAACATTTGCTAGTTTTCTTCTAAATTTGTTTGAATGTTCTCTATCTCCATTTTTTTGGGTTGTTTCTCAGGCAAGAAATGGGAAAATGAGCAGGGAAAATTCAGTCACAAAGTGAAAAATATGATGTCATTGGAGGGCTCAACATATTTACATGTTTCAGATAGGCCAAACAGGAATGAACTTTTACTGTGTAACCTCTTTACAGAGGGTTGTTGGTTGGAAAGATGTATAAAAACAATTTCTGATGAATGAACGCATATCAATTTTTTGTGTTCTTTTTTTTTTTTTTTGAATAATTTTTCTTTGTGGTTTTGAGTAGTGCTGAAATAAGTCAAAATGGATAATAAGATGCATTTAAAATTGCAGCTCTGAACCTCCTTAGGGTTCCTGAAAATTACCACTGGTTTGTAAACAAAATGGGATATTCCTGGGTGCTATTAAAATTATATTTTTATCCTCATCTTCTTGGAAAACTGTTTTCTTATTTCTTTTCAGGACATGTTTGATACTTGGGAATGAGGGCTGAACTTTTTTTTTTTTTTTTTACATTCTCGTGTTTGAGTAACTTAAAATAGACCTAAAAATGGTTTCCATTCATCCTGGAAGAAGATATATTTATTTTTCTTAGAAGTCTTTAGAAACACTTTTCAAAAAAAATTAAAACAAAAAACTTAGAAATAAATTATTTTATTTTGGGAAATTCGTGAAAATCGGAATTTAAATTTAATTTATATAATGTAAAATGAATTTAGTCTAGTTTAATTAAAAATTAAAATAATTTTGTATTTGCAAATAAATTAATAGTTTCATAATTAACAAGATTTCATTTAAACAATGATAGGAGCTCAGACTTGAGAGAAGCTTTGAACAATACAAGCTGTTTGTTCCATACATATTATGCATCCAAATGGCATAAAACTCTTGCAAAATTCTCATCTGGGGCTCTTAACCTCTTAGATTAGGAGTACAATCTCTAGATTCATTCATCTGATTTGCTTTTGAGGCCATTTCATCCCCATAAGTGCTCTGATAAACAGAATAGTTAGGGTTTGTTTTGTTTACAGTTTTTGAAATTTTTTTTTTGTTCTAAAAAATATGAAATGTAGCGGAACACAAGAAACACGTTGATTCTTTTATTCTCTATGGTTCTAAAAACACGTATAACACAGAAGAAAACACTAACCAAGAGTAATTAATAGTTTTTAAAACACAAAAATGGTGTTATCCGTGCTACCCTAAGAACAGCTTTTCAAAATGTAAATCAACCGACTTTATGCTCTTGCCTAAATGAATTTTTTTTGCTTCTCTAACACAGAATAATCAACTGGTGAAATAAGCTCATCTAGTTAGTCCTCAAATTTGAATCTTCATTTCAATCCACTCCACCTCAAAAGGGGCATATCGATCTCAGCCCCATCTACTACACTGCTTATATAGTTAACATCCTTAAGTATGTTTCTGTAGCTGGGACAAACTATCATCATCCTATAACAATTAAACCCTGCAAGAAAGTGTCCTGCAATTTTTTTTAAGGAGCAATGGCCTGAAAGGCAACTGTTATCAATTCATTTGATAAGAGGAAACCGTCAGGATCGCTAAGCCGAATAAATGCCAGCCGTTCTTCAATAATCCCACCATCTTTAGATGATGATGATGATAATAGCAAGGAGCTGAACTCATCTGCAGCAACAGGTCTCCTCTGCTCATCCAAACAGACCACATGGCCAGTTTCCACATATGGTCTATAGGCCTTGCAAAGAGAGGCAACAAAAGAATCACCAAATGCATTTCTAAAGGACTTCAAATCCAAGCCTCTGGCAGTTCTTAGAGACAGCATCACAACATCCATTGCCATATCATCATCCTTAGCATCAACAGGATTATTTAATTCCTTAAAACAACAATCCACCAACTCAGTTTCCAAACTCAGCACATGCTAACCTTATATAATCTTTCATCTTCCTGGGCCTTGAAAAACCTCACTCCACCAACATAACTGGCAGACCCAAGGCCAAAAGCATAGAAAGGTTTGTTCTCCCAATAGGTCAGATTGTGCTTGCACTCAAACCCAACCTTGCAGAAGCAAGGATTTCATAATGGTTATAAATTCTGCATTTGAAAGGGTTGTGGAAGCCATTCTGTACAAGTCTGCCGATTGAGCTTCAGAAGGCAGAGGGAACTCCCCTGCTGTGTACCTGAAAACAATCCAATTTAAGTTTCAAATCCCATTGCAAAATTAAAACACACTAGTAGTACTCATACTCTTCTTATAAGGACCCGCACCTAGATTCAAGGCTTAAATCATTCTCTAGTTGGTTATAGTGAGTGCTTCACCTTCCAAGATAAAGTGCCTTTTATTGAAGAGACGTGCCTTGTTGCCAATTATTTCATTATTTTTTTTAATTGAAATTTTCTTTTAAATGTTCAGAATCTCATAGTTTTATTAAAATAATCATATTTTGAATCATATTTTGTAAAATTGATGTGCATCCAATGTCATATTTTGTATTGCTCACTCTAGTGCGCGCTTTGTATAGCTTACTCTAGTGCGCACTTTGTGTTGCACCTTACCCTAAGCTACTAGAAAATTTTGCACTTGGGTGCGCTTGCGCCTTTCAAATCTATCCTCCTATTATGATCAATGACACGCTCGTCGTCTTTGGCATACCTCCTTACAAATGTCTCATGATTCTTACTATATGACTCTTCACGAAAGGGTATATACTTAATATAAATGGCCATGATCTCCAAGTCAGATGCACAGTTTCTTTCTAACATCCAACATCCATTTTGGAAAGGAGGGGCACTCTTAAGTCTTCAAGAGGACTTGTGTATGCAAGACTTAGAAGATCAAGAACCGATCATTTGAGATGTGCATATTATTGAAGATCAAGAATCAATTATCGAGATGTTCGGGATTCCTCAAGGAGTGAAGGGGTTGGGTCCCACTCTTCTTAGACCCCTTAATGATTGGGAGGTGGCAGAGGTGGAAAGGTTCCTTCTCTTCCTGCACAACAAAAAAATTAGGCCCTTTCAAGAGGACCGGTTGTTATTAAAGGAGACTATGACTAATGGTTTTTCAGTAAGTCTTATGTATCGCAAGCTGAGGTATTCTCTTCCTATAGACTTCCCTTGGCAATCCATATGGAACCCAATCGTCCCCCCCAAATTGGGCTTTTTTGCCTGGGAAGCCAGAAGCGTGCTTACTCCCACCAACTAAAGAGGAGGGATCCCACTAGTAAACAGTGTTGTTTATGCGAAGAGAACGATAAACAATGATCACTACATCCATTGTTCGAGAGCCAAGATATTATGGATCTTCTTTCGCTATCACCGATTTTAACCGGGTGTTCTCTACTCTCACAACTACCCCGTATGGCAAAGTGTTATGTCGGAAAAACTAAAAGAGTTTGGTCGCGCCCTTTGCATTTTCTCTGACGCCGCTGACGAAATGAATGCGCTGCTGAGAACGGTTCTCCGCTTCACAGGATGAAATCCTTTTTTTTCATATCCCTTATGGTCGTGGGCTGTTGTATATGTTGAAAACATGTGATTCGCGGCGGCTGTCTCGATGGGGTATAGGTGAGCTTAGAGTCTTTATTTCCTTGCTCCTTTCTTTTTGTACCTTAGAGCACCATGTGCCTTTTTCATATATACATTTATACCGTTTACCGATCAAAAAAAAAAAATACTTCCACCATCATATTCATTATGAATTTAACTCCGCCTCCACTCTACTCATAGTTTTGAAGATTTGACAAAAGATAGTTTTCATATTTAAAGCATCTTCCTAAATTATCTAACATCAAAATCCATTGTAAAGTGCAAAACACAACACACACACTACTTTAACCAATGACACTGCTCGTTTGACTTACAGTACTCCAAATTTGGTGCCTTGTTCCACTTGCAAATCATAAACCGAGACATGGGTAGGCTGAGCTTCAATCACAAGCCGCAGACTCTCCTCCCACATTTCTGGTGTTTGGTGAGGGAGAGAAGAGATGAGATCCACACTCCAGTTCTCAACCCCACATGACTTGACTGTCTCAATTGCTTCATAAATCTCCTTCACACCATGTGCTCTCCCACAATCCCTCAAAATCTCTTCCTGAAATGCCTGAACTCCCAAAGACACCCTATTCACACCCAATTCCATCAATCCCTTCAGTTTCTCAGCATCAAAAGTCCCAGGGTCCATTTCCATGGACATTTCAGCATTCAAGCACACCCCAAACTTCAGCCTCAGCGCTTCAACTATATCAGACACCAGCCTCGGCGGCACAAGCGACGGCGTGCCGCCTCCGAAAAACACTGTCTCAAGAGGTCGTATGGGATGGCACTCCATTTTGTCGCCTCAATTTCGACAAATGAGTTGGGTGTAAATTAGATTCTGGGATCTTCCTCAGGTGGTGGGGGAGAAGAAGATCCTAGAGCGACAATTGGGAAATCACAGTAGTGGCAGCGCTTTCTACAGAAAGGGAGGTGGACAGCTGAAACCGGAGGGAGCTTATTTTGTGGTGGTGGGGAGGTTGTGGTGGAGGGGCTGTGTGAAACATTTTTTCGAACAGTTGGTGGGGATTGTGAGAAAGCTCTAGTGAAGGTTTTGGAGGGTTTTGGGGAAGTGGGTTTGGTAGTAATAATCGAGAGAATGGGAGTGAAGGTTGATTTGAGTATTATGGGTAAGCAGACTATTGACAATGGAGAGAATGTGGAGAATGGAGAATGGAGAGGTAGACAGACCAAAATCAAAATACTAGAGACATGTCGGAATGAAGCACCATGCACAAAGAAGGTTAAAACTTAAACCACACCGTATTTCCCAACTAAATCTTTGACTTTCATGGAAGTAGTAATTAGGACCGGGTTTGAATTTTCCCGTTAGCCTTTGTATTAAAGACAATCTATCTTTCACAAAAGATTACAACTGAGAAAACATATAGTTTACGTTTGGTTTCCAAAAATTTTGAAGAAAATTAGAAAGAAATCAAATAGGAAGGAAAGAAAAAGAAAAAAAAAAAAAAGAAAGTTTTGTTTGTTGTTTTTGAAAACTGTTCTGAAAAATAGTTTTTAAGAACAATTGGTTTTTAGGTGTTATAGAAAACATGAAGACCGTCTTTTAATTGTTCTTTGAAAACAAGCATTTTCAAACACTTGACAACAAATACAAACACCCTCTCTTGATCCAAACGCGGCTTTTTGTTTTCGAGAATAAAAAATTTCTCTCAAAAACAGCAACCAAACAACCTCTTAAATCTAATATATTATTTTTAGTTGTTATTTTAAACTAAACCAATTTTATTATTTTAATTCATCAATACAAATTTATAATTTAAAAATATGCAAATTTCTTGTAATTTTATTTATATTTGATTTTCTTTAAAATAAATTATTAGATAGTGAAACATACGAAAATAAAATTTCGGAGAACCAAAAACAACCATAAGTTTTAATAAAGTATAATTACTCCATAACAAACGCTAAAAAATTTAAATAAAACTGTAAAATAAGCAAAAATTAACTGGAGTTATTTCATAGCTTTAAAAATTATTTTCAAAAAATTTAAAATTTGAACAATACCTTAATCTTATTACTTAATTTAAACAAGTCATTACATTTTTAATATATCATAAATATTTAGAAGCTTTGAAGGTTCATATAAAAATGAATACGAATTTTAAGAATGAAGAATTTTTAATTTAAAAAAAAAAAACCAGGAAACACCCCCAAATAGAAACTAATTGAATTTAAATTTAATTTCTCATTCTCTCAAGCTGTGTTCAACTGTAAACAACAATTTCCTCATCATTCTGAAAACAAAATTCGTTGTGTGCTATATAATAAAAACAGAAAGTACAACTAACCGCCAAGGGAAAGGGAAGTTGAGAAGAGACAAAAGGGCTTATAATAATTATAATATACAAAATAAGTAATGAATAAAAACTCAACGTGGTTGCTCCTCTCATAAAGTTTAAAGTCAAAATAATTCTTTTTTATTTTTTTAAATGCACATGTAGACTTTTTTTTTCAAACTATTCACAAAACTAGTCATTTTACTTTTTAAAACTGCAGTTAACCTTAAAACCGTATTTACCCCATGTGGTTTTAAGATTAATTTTAAAAACCGCAGTTGATAAATGAGATTTTAAAAAACAAATACTAAGCCACGTAA
Organism: Tetrastigma voinierianum; assembly: GCA_016808115.1. Classification (NCBI taxonomy): domain Eukaryota; kingdom Viridiplantae; phylum Streptophyta; class Magnoliopsida; order Vitales; family Vitaceae; genus Tetrastigma; species Tetrastigma voinierianum. The sequence goes on from JAEQBH010000950.1 coordinate 51,378, forward strand.
TATTTCTGTTAGTTTTATATCTACGTATCATTTTTGTTAAAAAATGAATTACTTTGATATCAAACTCCGTCTCATAAGTGACATAACAGATTACAAAAACGAGTTAAAAAGACTACCATCATATGAAATGACCATGACCATGGCCATGGCCATTCTATCTTTGTCATGCAAGAGATTTCACCATGTACGGCCCTTCAAGCTCATACCCCAGCTTCCTGTAGTAATGGCGGGTTCCAACTCCAGAAATCACTGCTATTTTTGTTGATCTGTGCTCTCTCACACCAATTCGTTCTGCTTCCTCCATCAGAAGTGTACCATAACCCTGTCAACGGGATCCATCAAGACTTTGAAATTAAGCAAAATCAATCATCAAATACCTGGATAGGATAATTAATTCTTTGGCTTTTTCATTTTCTTTTTTTTTTTACCTGGTGTTGAAGTTTGTCAGCATCCCGTCCATGGACTGGGACTGCAGTTCCATAAACATGGAGTTCACGAACAATTGAACATTTACCCATCAGCTCTGGACAAGTAGTGTTTCGCCCACATTTTCGCAACCGCAACAACCCAACAAGAATATCCTGAGCTCCATCAGAAAATAAGCATGTTATTCAAGCAGAGGCCAAGCTCTCTTCCAGCAATAAGACGATAGATAGCAATTAGGACTAGGAGCAACCATGTCACAAATCCAACATGGGAACATTTATCAGCTACTGACACCAAGAGGAATGTCTGGCCGTGAACCTATGGGATAAAACTAATCACTGAACCACTACAATACAAATATCTGCTAAGACATTCTTGTTAATGGTAGAGAGCAAGCCAAGCACAGTTCGTGTAACTACGTGCTTTTTTTTTTGAGAGAGAGAGCTAGCTACACACAAGCAGACAAGTTGAGGAGGATTATATAATGAATCTATAGAGTAGGACCATTGTGTGTTGGTAGACACAGGAATTACAGTTTATTTCATCCTGAGGCCATTGCGTTGGACACTGCATCCATATCAATGTCCTTACCATGAGCTCTGGAAGACAATGTGGCAATTCCAGTAATATTCCTTCAATCTTCTTATCAAAAAATACGAAAATGAATCATTCTTCCAGTCACCACGTTGATAGCCACTGTTTGGAACTACACAACTTTGAAGAAGCATTGTTGTTCTTCTGCCCCTTGTAATGAAAATGGCAGAAATTTTTTAAAATATTTAAGACATCTAGTTAGGAAACATAAATGTCTTAGCTCTATGACCGCTCGTAACAAAATTAGATGTTTTTTAGTTTACCTTTCTAAATAATGGCTTACAATAAGATTTTGTTAATACCATACCAAGCATAGACTTGATATGATTTCATCGCTTGTACTCTTATGGTGATGCAACTTTGATTTTGGTAGTTAGAAAAACAATCAAGTTACTAAAATAAGGTTCACTTAAGCCTTAGATACCAAGTTACAGTCAGTCTTCTTTTGCTTTTTGAAGCAAAGATGTATGGACTACTATATAAACAAACACTTTGAAGCATTTCTTTTATTGGAACTGAAAGTTTGTTGCTTCTAAATGTTTTGCCCACTTCCTTTTTTGGGTGCATTCACCTTCCACCTCTCTATACTTCTAAAAGAGAGGGAAATGGTTTTATTCTCATGGCAAGGCAACAGGAAAATTGGCAGCATCCAAGAATATACATATAAAGGTACATAAAAGAAGAGGTTTCAAATACCTGGCGTGTGTCCTCATATGAAAGAAAAGTTTCCCAACCTTCATTTGCTGTATAATCACGGCGAACAAGCTCAACTTCTTCAGGCTTAATTTGGTGATGGATATCCTAGATTCATCATAGGCAAGTTAAGAAGGATTTCAAATTGTTAACTTTTATACATAACATGCCAAGAGAACATAGTTGTTTTAAACACCTGGATTCCAGCTTCACGCGTCCGCACATCACGGCATTTCAAGCCCAAGTCATCCATCCTAGCCAAAGCTAGCTCCCGTAGATTTCCTTTCTCAACCCCAGAAGTAACCAGAGGCATAGGAATATCCCTCTGAACTCTATAAACACGAGTCCAAGGGGGTACCGTAGCTAGAATCCTTGCTACAATGTCTACAAGTTGCTCAGGTGGATAATTCCTATACCTGCAACCAGGAATCAGATATGATTATTGCTTTCTCATTGAGCCATGCAGTTGGCAGCTTATTGATCACGAATGACATTTTACCTGCCCGTTTTCCAAAGCTCATAAAGCCCAGTTCCACGAATTACAAGGGTTGGGTATATTTTTAGCCCATCAGCTCTAAACCTAGGGCTTTCAAAAAACTCCCGGAAACTTTCTAAATCCCTCTCTACCCCAACATTTGGTAGGTCAGGCATCATATGAGCAACAACCTACAGCAAAAAAAGCATGAAATTAGCAAGAAGCAGAAAACTCCAAAATTACAAGATTAGTCTAATGCATAAAATTTTAAATTTTCAGCAGAAAAGATATTACGAGAAACTATACCTCAAGAGTTGACTCGAGAATTTCTACAAGTTTGAGACAAATATGCATCTAAAAAAACCCACTAGGATCACATTGTTTGAGAAATAACTAAGGTGATGTTGGATACATTTCCTTTCTTTATTTCTAAAATAGAAAGCATTATACAAAATATAGGAATTCTTATAAAAAAAAAAATGTAGGTACAAACATTTTCCATTTGAAAACACTTTTTAAATTTCTTCTTTAGAATTTAAATGAAAGGTTTCTACTTCCTCAAATTTCTAAAATTTTGAAAAGAGTTTTTAAGAAAATATGGCAAAGTTCTGCCTTTTAAATAAGGGTTCTTATATCTTGAAAGGAGTTTCTATTATTAAAAAAGAAAAATAGAAAGTGTATCCAAGTGCTGACTATGTTAAAAACCTGATTCGTTTTTTATTTTTATATTTGGGTAGTGGTGGGGCATTGGGTTGGTATATTTGTATTGCTGAGGACAACACAATCAAAAGAAGCCAAACAAGGTTTAAATTGAAATTCCTCCCAAAGTTAAAGCAAGTGTACACTTAATATTGAAATGGGGTGTTGAGGAAACTGCTTGCATAACTCAAATGGAATGGAAAGAGATTTACATTGAGATTTCCATTTATAAAACAGTAATAAGTTTGTGTATGTTATAGAATATAAATATATACTTTACTTGTAGGTTGTGAAACTAATTAGGAATGTTAGATTGTCCTACCAATTGTATATATCTAACTCTTGTATTTATACATGTTTATGTTAAGGTTTAGTCCCTTAATCCATTTAGGATTTTTTGATTGTATTGCTGAGGACAACACAATCAAAAGAAGCCAAAAAAGGTTTAAATTGAAATTCCTCCCAAAGTTAAAGCAAGTGTACACTTAATATTGAAATGGGGGTGTTGAGGAAACTACTTGCATAACTCAAATGGCATGGAAAGAGATTTACATTGAGATTTCCATTTATAAAACAGTAATAAGTTTGTGTATGTTATAGAATTTTTTTTTTTTTATCGCAGTGCCGTAATATCTATTAAAAAACGAAAATAAAGCTCTAAAGAGTACACAAGAGGAGTACAAATGGGGAGAACACCACCACTCACCTATTCCCAACTGTTGAAACAATCAAAGAACTTGAAAGCCAACACTGGCAACATCTCAGCCCAACCACAAATAATCAAACACAGATCAACCCAAGTCTACTAACCCTCTATCATGCCGCCTGCTCCTTTCATTCCACACCATTCAAAATAAACAAAGAGGGGTCAACCAAACTCTTTTTCCGTTTACCAACTCTAAGACTTACCATGCTGGGGAGGTAATTTGGCGAACTATGACACCCAGCTATAATCCATAATGGCCAAAAAAGGTTCCACAACATCTTAGTCATCGAACAATAGATAAGCAAATGGTCTATTGTTTCCTCCTCCGCCTCTCACATAAAAACAATTGGCTTACAAGGGTGATTCTCTTCGCTTTAATTGGTCAAGAGTAAGCACTCCACTCCTGGGAGGCCTTCCCAGCTTGTTAAACTCACTGGGGGAACAATCAGTTCCAATGAATGCCAAGGGAAATCATAGGGTAGAATGCATTAGCTTTCGATACATGAGTTTGACTGCAAAACCCTCAGGCCTAGTCTCCTTTAAAATAAGGCACCTCTCAGCCGGCCTAACTTTCTGTGAAGAACAAGAAGGAACCTTCAACCTCCTCCATTTCCCAATCATTAAAAGGTCTTTTCAAGACAGGGACCATCCCCCATCAACCACTTTGAAGAGTCCCATACCGTTTACCCTTTCCATCTTTTTGTGAGCAACCAATCTGAACGCAGTGGGGAAGGCATTACACAAATGCCTCCCCACACCAGTGGATCCTTCCGTAACCCCGCCTCCGCCCATTGCCTAAGGACGATGTAGCGTTTTGAGAAAAGGTGATCCATTCTTTACTAATGTCTTTCCATAACCCAGTGCCATAACCTCCCCTAATGTCACTGAACTCCATCCCCATCTCCTCCCCAAATTGCGCCGATCACCAAACGCCAAAGAGAATCCTCCTATCGCGACCGCCAACACCACTTACAAAACAACACACACAGTTTGTTTATATGTTATAGAATATAAAAATATATACTTTACTTGTAGGTTGTGAAACTAATTAGGATTGTTAGATTGTCCTACCAATTGTATATATTTAACTCTTGTATTTATACATGTTTATGTTAAGGTTTAGTCTCTTAATCCATTTAGGATTATTTTCCTTTTCTTTAAATTTCTAATTGGGACTTAACCTTGTTTCCTTTTTTCGCTCTCTAATACTAAAGTATAAATATGTATGTTTCTCCTTTTGTAAATTAAATGAGAATAAATGTGTTCCTTTCTCAACATGGTATTAGGGGCCATAAAGAGCTCGAGAATACTGTGGTTGTGGTTTCACTGTGGTCAACTTCCAAGAACTCCATCCAAAAGACCTGTGTCACACTCTGGTCGTGCTACAATCTTCACGAAGCCTCACAAAAGCCAAACCATCCTCTAACACCTCACGTTGTGCAACTTTAACCCAGCTTCCGGCGACTTCCATTCCTACACGAAGAGCACACCAGAGCGCTCCGATCTACCTTACTTGAAGGCTCAGTTTAAAAATACCTTCCTAAGCGCCCACACCCGCCTAATCTTCCCGTCCGCGCCGAACCACGCGCCGACGGTGGCAAAGGCGGTGACACCGTTTTGACACGTGCCTCCTCCAGCAGGTGCATCTGCCGCCGACAAGCCCATCCATCCACTCCACACACCCCGCCATCACCGGAAAAGCCCTTCTTTTTCACTTTTTCTCTCCGACCACTATTTCTACATTTTTCTGTCGCTTGAATCTCCATTATTTTTGTGTTTTCTGAAGCTCTACGACATCTTCAGGACCTTGGGAGTTGTTTATGTTGATTCCTACTGATTTCATTTCCCCTATGGTCGAAAAAGACGCCTCTATGACTCGAAAAGGTCGACTTTAATTCTTTTCAGATATGAAACTCCTATGATTACCTTGGATAAACTCGTAGGGAGTGAAAATTATTAGTCATGGGCATACTCGGTGGACCTTTGGTTTATTGGTAATGGATGTGAGGATTATCTTACTACCGCGGACACAAGTATTCCTAAAGATAAACGTACTTAATGGAAAAAAACCGATGCTTTACTTTGCAATATTCTTCGGCAATCTATTGATGCCAAGACTTTATATAATATTAGGGCCTATAAACTTAAGCACTCTCTCGAATCAAAGAAACCGTATTAATTAATGATATTCAAGATCTTTATCTGCAATATCCTCCATTGCCAATTTCCAGAAATAAACAAGATGGATATATCTTCTACGGGTGGACGAATGTCTCGCTCTCTATGATCTAACTTATCTCTATTTTGCCAAAGTCTACTAATACCGAGACTTCCCCCGTCCAAGATGGATCGAAAGTATTTATGATCATTCTTTTCGCGAACCTCGCGTATTTGAGAACATCCCAGAATAGATACTCACTGAGCAGCTATTCCAAACTTTGATTTAGGCTCTCGCCGCCTATCGCCACACCTCCACGCTTACTCAATCCATGCGACCTGAGATTACACCGAACACTTCTGTGATGGTTTCTCAGTCTCATTCTCGAAGTAATTCCAGAGGTGGACACGATAGCAACTGAGGTAGAGGACAACGTCCCCAATGCACATATCACATAGGCTCGACACACCCGCATCAATGCTTACGCTACACTGCGGCCGACCTCCTCGCACGCTTCATTCGCTTAGTCTTCTAATCATTCAACATGTTCGAGTTCTGTCTCAGGGAGCTCATCCACACCTTAGTGGGTCATTCTTACACCCAACGAATATGAGGAGTACCTTCGTCTCACTCAAGCACCTAAATCTTCCTCCATTGCTTTTGTTGCTCAGACCGATAATGTCTCTACTTGCCTTACACATTCATCTGCAGCTTGGATCCTTGATACTAGAGCTTCTAATCATATCTCTGGTAATAAAGACCTTTTTTCTTCTTACCTTCCGTCTCTCACTTACAATTACCTTAGCTTAATGGTTCTCAAACCATGTTTAAAGGCATCGCTTAGTTTGTCCTCCTCTCGCTCTTACCGTCCTTACGTTCCTAATTTTCCTTTTAATCTTATTTCCATTAAGTAGTTGACTCGTGACCTTCATCAGGTACTTACTTTTCACACAACTCAGAACTCATAGACTCCGGAGTACTGGAAGACGATCGACATCTGGACATGAGTCACAAGGCCCTTTCACCTCAAATTTACTTTGTTCCACTACTTGCACCTACGTGCTTCTCCCCTACGCCGTCTCTGGCCATCCAAGCCTCTCCAAGCTCTCTGTTTCTGGCCCTCATTTTTCTAGCTTTATCTTCAATACAGGTGAGTCCCACACTGGGAACATACTGTCCCTCATTGCCAAAGCGCGATCCCTGACAAAGTCTCCTTTGAGCTTGTTCACATTGATGTTTGAGGTCCTTCTAGGTCTACCTCTACTTTAAGATTTCGTTACTTCTTTACTTTTATAGATGATTATTCTCGATGTACTTCGTTATTTTTAATGAATACTTGATTTGAGTTATTTTCTGTCTTTCAAATATTTCATGCTGAAATTCGCACTCGATTCAATACTTTTATTCGTATTTTAAGAAGTGATAATGCAAAGGAATATTTCTCTATGCCATTCTCTTCTTTTATGTCTTCCCATGGGATTTTTCACCAATCATCTTATGCTTACACTCCTCGACAAAATGGAGTGGCTAAGCGTAAGAACTCGTCATTTTAGCCGAGACACTTGCAGACTCTCCTCCCTCTCTATCATAAGGTTCCCCAACGTTTCTGGGATGCTATCTTAACTGCTTGTTATTTGATTAATCGTATGCCTTCCTCTGTTTTGCATGATCAAATCCCTCATTCTATTTTACTACCTACTCAACCTCTCTTTTATCTCCCTTCTTGTGTCTTTGGTTGTGTTTGTTTTGTTCATATTCTCAATCCTGGACAAGACAAACTCTCTGCCAAAGTCACAAAGTGTGTCTTCTTGGGTTATTCTCGCCTTTAGGGGGGTTATCGTTGTTATTCTCCTGATACTAATCGCTACTTTATCTCTGTTGATGTCACCTTCTTTGAGAATTCCTCCTTCTTCTCCTCTGCAGTGCGTCCTTCTGTTCCACATGTCTTATCTATTCCTCTTGTTTTACTGTCTCCCGATTTCCCTTCTCCACCTATAGATGTCGTGACTCGACCACTTCAAGTCTATACTCACCATTCTTGTCCTCCTACAGGGCCTCGTGTTGACTCATCTCTTATGTCGCAATCATCTCCTACTCCGCTCAGAATCGTCGATGATCTACCTTACCGCTATCTCGGAAGGTACCCACTCTACTTCTAACCTACATCCCGCTTATAATTTTCTTAGCTTTCATCGCTTATCTTTAATTTACTTTACCTTGTTTCCACTCGTCTGTCTCTACCCCTAAAAGACTAGTGAGACTCTCTCTATCCGCAAGAAATGCAATGGCCGAAATTGATGCCTTACTCCAATGACACATGGAACTCACGCTCCTCCTAAAGTCCTCATGTTGGTCGTCAGCTGGGTTTATACAAGAAAGACGGACCCGATGGTAAGATTGATGCTTAAGGCCCGCTTCGTCATAAGGTACACTCAAAGAATATGGCTCAAATTTTCATTATGATACTTTTCTCCTGCTACAAGATTGCTCTGCTCTGGGTCATTCTTTCTATGATCGCTTATGCGCTCATATCCTTTCAATCGTGGATACAAGAATGTCTCTTTCTTCACAAAGGATCTCGCCGAGGATAGTTTATACGGAGCAACCACCTAGTTTCATTCGTCAGAGGAGTCCGGCCGGAGACGCAAACCACGCCGTTCTTATATGGTCCGAAACACTTCCTCGAGCTCGGGTTTAATTTCTGCTTAGCTTTAGTGGCTTGTATGCCTGCATGATTCAGCATAAGAAACCATTCCGTTTTTTTATCATCATTCATCTACCTGACAACGTATTTTACTGATTGCTTACGGATGACATCGGTTATTACAAACAAAGGACTGTGATTTCAGATCTTTAAACTCAAACACCTCTTCAACCACTTTCGCACAAAAGACTCTGGGAAACCCAAGCATTTTCTGTGCATCGAGGCAATAGCAGCCCACTCCTGAGTGGTTATCGTAAGAAGCATAATCTCGATATATCGACGCATTAATCGGCATGTCGGACTGCAGTTCCGTAGACACCTTACGATCCGAACGTCAAACTCTGCACTGTAGTCGGGCCGTGAGCCTAAGAGATCCGCGAGCATCGACGACTCAGGTGCAACCGAACTATTTCACCATCACCCGACTCGACATCCGCTTCCTATGACATACTTATCCAAATTCACAATCACCTCGATAAATTATCGTGATTGATGTGTAGCTTCGCGCTCTTCGTTATATCAAAAGGAACACTAGTCAAGCACATTGTACTTTAACAATGGCCATACCCAAAGTCATTGCCAGTGATTTAGATTGGGAGCGCCACACACAGATAGACGCTCTACATCGGTATCAGGTGTTCATCGAGGTAACTTATCCTCGAAGAGTAAATTAAACAAGATGTAAGAGCGCATCTAAATAAGTTCGAAGACCGACCTATGGCCTTAACAACATGTGAACTCATATGGTTGAAGCATCTCCTCCAAGAGCTAAGATTTTGGAAGGATGAACAAATGAAGCTTATATGTGATAATCAAGCCGCCTTACATATTTCATCTAACCCAGCCTAAGAGAGGACTAAACATTACTTGAAGTGGATTGCTACTTTATTAGAGAAAGATCAGACGGATGCATGACTACTAGTTTTGTCAACTCTAATGACCAACTAGCGTATATCTCTACTTCAAGCCCCTTAGAAAGGTCCCGTGATAGTTTTTATATATGTGACAAGCATGGTGCTTTTGACCTATATGTTCCAACTTTAGGGAGAGTGTTAAGGTTTAGTCTCCTAATCCATTTAGGATTCTTTTCCTTCTCTCTTTAGTCTCCTAATTAGACTCTAATTATGTTCCTTTTCATTCTAACACTAGAGTATGTCACACATGCTTCCTCATTTAAATTAATGAATCAATGTGTTCCTTTTCTCTCAACGGTTTAGATCAATGAAAAACATATAAGGAATCAATTCCTCCAATTCTTCCTTCTTGCTTCTACATGTATTGGGAAACAAGTAAGAAGTTATGCCTCCCAGGTCGAGCCACCTCTTTCGCACTTGTTAAAGGTGACGATATTCATATTAAACCCAAATTCTACAAGTTCGAGCTTTAGAAGAGCTGGTTCCTTAACATGCAGACAAAGCCTGGCTTGCAAGTAGCCTCGTTCAAGCCACCTCTTGCAATTTATTCCCATTCAGGATTTGAAAGTCCACGGAGTGACATCAAGCTGGCTTGTTTGGACTCTCCATATATTGTGCATGGGACCGCACGCGAGGAGGGTGTTGTACGATAATATTCATATTAAACTCAAATTCTACAAGCGAGCTTTTAGGAGAGTCGGTTGTTTAACACAATTTATTCCCCATTTGTTAATTTGAAAGTCCATGGAGGACTCTATTTAGTTTGTTTGACTCTCCATGCGCTGGTATGGGGCTACATGTAAGGGAGGGTGTTAAAGACATAAGATTTGTATTAAACCCAAACCCTATAAGCTTGAATTTTTAGGAGAGTAGGTTGTTTAACAGTGTATACACACAGAGGCAGGGGCAGGGGCAGGAGAAAACTACTTGTGAAAGCCAACTGGTGCTGAAAGAAGTTTATGTTGAGAGATCCAACAAAAGGGAAGTGTCTTTTCACAATGGATTAGTATCAAACCTTGAAACCAGCATCCTTGGCCAAGCAAAAACAATCAGCCACCGCAGCTACTGTATGTCCTCTATTAGTGTCACGGGCAACATCCTCATAGGTGCTTTGAACTCCAATCTCCAGCCGTGTACAACCATAAGAAAGCATTTGTCGCAGGTGAGGTCCAAGGCAGTAATCTGGCCTCCTGATAGATTGAAAAAGGACCAGAATATATCAAATAACATGTTAGTGGAAGCAAATATCACTAACTTGCGAAATGGCACAATCTTCAATTATGATGATACATGAACAACTAAACCTTCAAAACCAGTTAGCACATTCACTAGCCATTCAAAAAGCAAAATACAGAAAAATGAAAGACGATGCTTTTTCAACTATCTAAACTATGAAGAATAAGTGCTGGTGGCAATGGCTTCTCAACAGTATGAAACAGCTTCAACACTTCCAAGTAGATAGTTGCTAGTTACTAGACCTCATCAGATAGGGAAAAGAAAGAATTGGGCCTTGTTTTAATGCACACTTAGATGGAACATTTTCAGTGATGCTTGTCACAACAAGTTTGTTAAAAGAAGAAAAGGAAACTACAGTCACATGATTATTAATGTCTTACAGGACAGGGTCTAAGCATGTCACTTAGAAAATTCTAGGAAATTTGAATCTATCTAAGACTAATATTCAGCACAGGGATGAGGATGATGTGGATTCCCAATTTAAACAGGGCAAATAGCAACTCACGTTTCAATGGTCATTCCAATACATTTTATTGCACTATGCTCTGAGTAGGCAACAGCTTCTTCAACATTGGCAGAAGTGTGTCCTGACAAAGCATCATGTAGATTCCTTGTAAAGTAATCACGGTACTCAGCTGGCAGAGACATGAAGGTACCGCCCATTAAGATAAACTCTACCTAAGAACATGCAGCCATTGGAACAATGCGGAAACAAGTATGGTTATCAATAATCAAAATGCATTTCACAACAGTAAGTAAACAATTAGATTATCGCCAGACAACAAACTAAACCTTGTCTACACTATGGCCCAACCGCTTCAGCTGATCGATTCTGCTTCTAGCCTGGACATATGGGTTATATCTGCAACCAAAAAGAGAAAAGAAAGTAGAAACACAAAGTTTATCACAAGAAAGTTAAAACAAAAGTTACCAGTATGTTCTGCAGGACAAATTAAGCAATGATGGTTATATGGATTAATGTAGTATAAATTGAACCTATAACCTCATCTGCAAAATTACTAAATTAACCAAGTAAATTGCAATATGATGAGACGCCAGTTGAAAAAAAATCACTTCAGAGTCCCACCTCCAAATTACTGATCAGTATCAGATTTAATTTTATATAAATATTTATTATTCCTTTAGACTACTGCTTGGAGTAGACCTCCTCCTGCTCTATCAAAGCCAACAGCTTCCAATTCAGAACACATTCTCAGCACAAAATCTAAATTACAAGAAATCAGACAATAATAAACTCCAATTCTCCACACACCACACGGAAAAATATAATAATTTTCAATCATTCATGATTCAATTACCCAAAATCTCATTAGACCTTCAGTTTTCATTAGAGTACCAAAGAACACTCTTTTGGTTTCAGGGAAAGCAGAGAGCTCTTAAATTTTTGTAAATGAATTTGGCAATATGACTGATCCAGAAGAACTTTATAAGTAAGAAATGGAGTGCAATTTCAGTACCATAGCATTTTCATTAATGAAGAGACAAAGTTCCTTTACCTATGCTTTCCCCTTAATCGAAACAGAGAACATCAATACAAAAAATAAAACTGAAACCTAAAGAAAAACCCTACCTTGCACGAATTGCGCGCATGCTGGTGGGCTCGTATCCAGTGTAGGACTGCGTACTGTACTCAAAATCAGAATCAGGTCCTCCAGGACAATAAACACAAATATTCCCCGTGGTTGCGATATGTGGACACCTGTGAGGCTTCGACATCACGGCAACCACGGCGATTCCTGAGGCGGTCCGAACCGGCTTGGCTCGGAGGCGAGGGAGGAGCGAGTCGCGTTCTGACTCAGGCAGCGCCGCTATCATCTCCACGAGTTTGGGAGCGCGGGAGAGTCCGTACTTCCGACAAGCGGCGGATTTGATAGCGTTGAGGTCGACGTTTTCGCCTCTGTGAGAGAGCTCCACCATACTATTCACGATCTCGCCTATGGCTCTTACTCGAGCCTCTTCTTCCGTGAGGCCATGCGAGACCACGCCGCCGCGACCCGGCCGCGGCAGCTTCCGAGACTCGACCACCACCGCTGTCGCCATGGGAGGGTGTGAGAGATGATGCTACAGCCTACAGAAGGAGGAATTGCAAAAGAAGTATCGCAAATTTCACCAAAACGCATCGTTTTAGTAACTCTTCAAAACGACACCGTTTTGATGCATCTTAACACGCTTCCCAATTACGATGTTAAAACCAACCTCCAAAGCATCACAAGACTCTAAGTAACTCGCATGGTCTTAAATTCCAAATAAGTGCTATTTTTTGTAGTCAAATGTAGATGTTTCAGGGGATTCAGTAATAGAATTCACCCGAATATACAAAACCATGAAAATTGGTGAATATGCGGATGTGTCAGAAAATTATAGTATTTTCGAACTAAAATTGAGTCGAAATCTAATTTCTACTTAAACGAAAAATGGATCACTTAGTTCCCTTGTCAGTCCTTAAATTCTAAGCGGAAAAATATATTGAACATTAGATTGCATAGACTGAATTAAAAGTTAAGAGAAAACTTAATGGACTATTTTAAAAAATAACATATTTTATTATAGAATTAGACTGAAAATAAAATGCTGAAGCAAGAAAGCTTTGAAATAACAAAATGATTTGAAAGAAAAACATATAAAATTAAGTTAAGAATCTGGAAAAGAAAGATGTTGAATTTGTAGAAATTCTGAAACGATTTTACTTGGTTTTAAGTTTAAAAGTTGGGTCATCTTGTTTTGATGTTTTGATTCCCTTTTATAGGCATTTATGAGTAACTACACCAATCCACTTTCTCCAACAGCTATCCATCTCTCCACTAAGGAGTCTTGGTCTTCAAGTAATTTTCCACCCTTTAAGTAACTGCCTACGTCATTTGCCATGTCTTGACTTGGAGAAAAAGTTTCCTCCATGTTTTACCTTTGAGACGAAGTCTCAATATTCTCTGTTGGCAGCTTTAAAATTTTTGAAAATTTTTAGAAATGTCCCTGAAATTTTTTTATGGGTTGATCCTCATGGGCTTGGCCTTTATATGATTAGGTTGGGCTCGCATGGTTTAAGCTTGACATATCTATCATGCCCATTCCACTATCAATTGGGCCCACAAATTATTTTTAGTATCAACAATTACCCCTTGCATATAATATGGCCCATGGGCCATGTTTGTATGAAAAAGTTCTTTATATGTCAAAAGGGCTTCCTTTTTTTTGCTTTCCTCATTTTTACCATGAGGTCCAAAGTGTAACTTACCCCTTTGGATGTGGATTATCAATGGAAATAACAAGTCAAAACCCGAGCCTGATTAGATAAATTGAAGAAGGTCAGAATAATACCTTGAGAAAAGCCTTTCGTCAATTTTTCTTTCAAACCCGTGGCTTTCGATCTCCCTACACAATCGCTTCATGCCTGCAGAGCAACTATTTCTCTTCTACACCAAAAGACGCCTGGGATTTGAAAGGTCCATAGGAAGAAATCTTTGATGCACATCCCAACTCTCCACATTCTCCTTCTTTCTCCCTATTTCTCCTTTTATTTCCCCTCATATCTCTAAAGTCTATTCGCCAAAATCCTCACCACTGATTTTGTTCTTCGCTTGTCGACCCATTGGAAACTCAGGCCTACGCTTAATTGCCATCAGGCCGGGTCGGGGCCGCCATCAAGATTTTTTCGAGCGTCAACAACAACACCGCTTATCATCGCTTGTCGCTTCATCATTTTCATTGCGGACCCCACCACGCTAATTTTGTTTACGCTTGTCGACGATGACACCGCAACCACCGTCTGGCCGCCTAGCTTGTCGCTTCGTGTCGTTGTCGATCCTTTCCACTATAAGTTTTGATTTTTCATCCCTTTGTTTAAACTCCATTGTCATTCGCCGCCTCGATTCTTCTACTGCCAGACTTCACCGCTTATAAACTCGCGACCCGTGCTCATCATCAATATAATTACCATGGCATTCGAAAGGCCAAGCCTTCCGGTCATCCTCCATGGCTCAAATTCTCCTCTTACTTATGGTGAGACTATATTTATGCTGAATTTTCCTGTCAAAGCAAATTTCTATTTCACCTTAAATCGATTTTCTAAATACACTAGACCGCATACATCCTGGAAGTGTATAGAAATTTTCCATTTCTAAATGAAACTAATTATATGAATTCTATGGGAATATCAAAAGATTCATCCTCAATAAGGAGAAATCCAATAATCCAAAAGAATATTACTAGGATCCCCAAGAAATTTTGGTTTTAAAAATTTGAATCTCTCATTCTTCACCAAAAATGTCTTTAAAAAATCCAGAAAGAGTCATTTTCGGTTTTAGAACTTCAAGTCCTTCATTCTTCACCGAAGGAGTCTTTAAAAAAATTAAGAAAGAGTCCTTTTCAGTTTTAGATCTTCAAGTCCTTTATTCTTCATCGAAAAGGTCTTTAAAAAAAATCAAGAAAGAGTCCCTTTTCGGTTTTAGAACTTTGAATCATCTATTCTTTATCGAAAGTCTTTAAAATTCAATGAAGAGTCCTGCTCTTATAAGTTTTTTCTCCTTGTTTGCAGATCTCGCCTCATCCTCTTACTCGATCTTTCGCCGTTTACCAAATGAGACATCACAAAGGTAACTCTTCAACCCGACGACTCGCTCGGGGAACTTAGGTCAATATGCCTACCTAACATTCTTAAGAGATCTTCACATGCCTTCCCAAGATAAGATTGCAAGACTTCATATTATCATGGCAAGAATCGCCACTAGAAATTTTCAAAAAGAGCTTATCTCTATTAATCTTTAGCACTCCATACGCCGGATTTTCACCTCCCATGTGTTCTACTCCATTTCGACACGGGCAGGCAATCTTCCACAAGGTAACGACATTTCCCTTAATACTTCTCCACCCGTGTTCATTTTTCTTTCTTACCCTTTGTTTGCTGATACTCTTTTCCTATATTCCAGTGCATTGCTATCTCTTCCTCACTAAGGTGTTTAGACTACTACGCATTGAGATGTGGCTATTTCGCTCGGGGCATATGAGAATCGATTACTCGGGGTGGATAGAATTATCCGCTCATTTCCAATGCCACTAGGAACCCTGTGTATTTCCCAATTCATTGCTTACCAAGGTGAGTGTGTAACCCCTGATTCGATTTGATGAGTACCACTCTAAGGTTTTGGTCAAAGGGTTTGAATTCATTTCTCTTCCTTTTCGGTCCCGCATCCATCACCGTGAGGGAAATTTCAATCTTTACTAGGTTTCTTGTTGAGAGTTTAGGGGTTATATGCCTTCTAGATGTCCATGACCCATCGCTTCCTCATCTTGAAGTCTCTTCCACCTCCCAAACTTCTTACTTATCCACTATACAAAAGTGTCGAACTTCTACTAGGGTTCCTTCTACCATAGAGCACATAGAATTCATGAGAGTTCTTCTTTGTCGTTTTGTCTTCTTTCCTCATTCGGGTAAGCCTTCCATGGAGTATCTTCAGTTGTACCCTTGCCATTGGGCTGTCTTATGCTTTGGGTACCCATTTTCCCGGCCTCCTTATACCAGCCACATGGAAGTATGTGACTACAAGGTATGTTGCTACCATAGGTGGGAGGGGCCCTGGGTTTGTCTAGATTCGTTCTTTCATCTATTTCCTACATTTGTAGTGTCATTCTTTCCGCTCAATGTCTTTGGGGCTTAGTGTGGTTCAGTCCATTAAGAATATATCTACAGACTCCCTTTCCTCTTTTCCCGAGTCATGTGACCGCTCTTTCGCTTCAACTCAGATCCAAGCTCGATAATTACTTCCAACCCGTCCTAGCAAATGCACCTCGAGTTCTTCTTCCCTACTTTTGAATTTAAATATCCATCGCATTCCTAATACGCTTGTGGTCTTGATCTCTAGGGGTTGTTATGCTTTTTCCCCTCAATTGTCTTCTCTTTCTACAGTTTTCTTACCTTACTTACCTTGCTTATGGGTCCGCCGGTTTGGATTTACCTAATTTATCCCCTCATTCCCTTCCTTACCCTTAGAATCACCTACTCGCAAAGATTAGTGGGAGTTAACCGACTCCAATCTACTTCCGCACTCCTGCACCGGGCCTTAAGACTATTATGATGTTAAATGTGGAGTCCTTCTCAAAGATGGTGGTCCGAATCTCAAATTTTATCGCCCTCGCCTTCCCAGTGATCATGTTCATCAAGTTTCCCGCATCCAAATTCTTGACTTTCACCTTGAGTTCTAACTTTATCTTTCTTATGTAGGCTTCACTTCCTTTTCCAATAGGCCCATTGCAAAATTGAAGAAAGGAGTTGGGTAGTCTAAGCGTCCTATTGATCAACCTAAGAAATCTAAAATGGTTGTAGTGAAGAATACCTCCTCCAACCCTAAGCAGAGATCTCATAGGATAGCTCCTAAGCTTGAATTTTCTAACACACAAGATGATCCTATGTAGATTGGAAGAGCCGGTGGATTTAGGGGTCACAAAGGAAAAGACGCTTTACTGAGGATGAATCCAAAAAGCAAGATAGTTCAGCGGTATCTGAAGGAGGTCATTCCTCCAATGAAATTTCAAAGTCTGAAGATGGCCATTTTTAGCTAATCAATGCTCCATTGGGTAAACACCTCCGGCCCTTTTACCTTTAATTCCTCCGATGAACACTTTACCTTTCCTTTCTTCATCAACTTTCGATTCCTTACTTTCGAATTCAGGCCCTCCGTCTATCTTACGCCCAAGTGTGAGCAATTCCTTCCATTAGACTTCATTTCTAGAACAAGTCACTCCTCACGTTGAGTTGCCATCTAGACCTCCTACAGAATCGGATGTAGCTATTGCCCACTCCACTATTAGCCATTTGGACCTTCTCTCCTTATTCACTATTGAAAAAAAAAAACTTTCAAGCGGCTATGGCAGTGTTAAAATCCGCTTGAGCTTGAGATTGGGGCTTTCATTTATGAGGTTATAAACTGCGATCCTAAGGTATTTTCTTCCACTAAGCATGATGTGAGAACGCCAAGTGATGTCCGAAGTCAAGGAATCGAGGGGGAAAATTATGAGTATGAGCAATCCAAGCCATATCTACTCGACCTGCAGCATCCAGAGATTGTGAGGAAGTAAAAGTTGAGCATCATGCCCTGAAGAGCGACCTGATTGTCAAGTTGAAGAAATGGAGAGAGGAAAAGCCAAGTTGTATTCTCCTCATGCGACATGGTGAGGTTCTTCATGCTCAAGGCCTAAAGCACCAGCAAAAGACTATTTCCTTGGGTGATTTTCTATCCTCTATGAGGGGAAAAACTATTGATCTGACCTCCTAATTACAATAGATTGATGCTTCAAGCCAAGAGTGCTTGGGGTTCTAGGACTCTTTGAGAGCTTTTGATTTTTCTAAGATCTAACCTCACCACTCTTGCATGGTTACCGGTTTCATACGGTCCCTGCATTTGACATTACCCATACTAGCCTGTCCCTTTTGTATCTTGCTAATATACTTTTAGGTAAGCTAAAAAATCTTCAACATCTTACATTTTTCTTGATTAGGTGATAACTGGCTAACCTTCTTTGATTCGTATTGTTGGATACATAAAAGTGCAACATTTATATAGGGTTTTAATTACCCCAGCTCATGTTTTGCTCTCATTTTGTGTAGAATAGGTGCCTTTGACCGTTTCTAGCGTTTTTTATGCGTGTGCAGGTTTTTCGAGTCCCGTGCACATTTTCGTAGAGTTTGGTTCCAGAGAACAAATGTAGATCATCGTTGTCTATTACAAATTGCCGAGAAGCCCCGTCAGTGCTGCCACAATGAACAGGGAGCATCAAGGAGGCAAGTGTACCTAAGTATTCACACA
Source organism: Tetrastigma voinierianum (assembly GCA_016808115.1). Classification (NCBI taxonomy): domain Eukaryota; kingdom Viridiplantae; phylum Streptophyta; class Magnoliopsida; order Vitales; family Vitaceae; genus Tetrastigma; species Tetrastigma voinierianum. Next base: position 69,800 of record JAEQBH010000950.1, read on the forward strand.
CTTACAGTAATCAAGACCACATGGGGTGAGGCTGAATGGTACCTGCACTCAAGTATATAGTACCCATCACTCAAGGTCAGTGGAGTACCACGATCTCGTACCTGGGCATTCACACTTACCGGCATTTGCATCTCAACATGCGACCCCATAGACTCGGAGCAAAATTTCAATCTTGGTGCAAGGGCACGCTTGTTTTTCGACCACCACTTCGAGATCATTAATGAGGATTGTATTTAAGCCCACTTTAGGGAAGAGTTAAGGGCATTATTGATTCTAGGGTTTGGTTTTGAACAGTAGGAGTGTTTTCTCATAAATTGCTAGGGTTCATAAAGTAGAGTACTTAGTTTTCTTCTTATTCTGAGTTTTTAATTACTTGTAATCTTTTAGTTGGTTTCTATAACTTAGTACTCTTTACGGGATTTTGTGTTTCTGATATCCCAACCTTGCAATTGAAGTGTAATTTCTCAAGTCACATTTACGATTAGTGTTTTATTAATCATGAATCGACTCTCGGTTTTAATGGAGTTCTAAAACCTCCATGATAGGGTTCTAATCTGCGGACACTACCTCCTCCAAGGTAACAACCTCAATTCCTCTTTGTGCCTAAACGGGATCAGACGATGCTAACACTTGCGAAAAATCTTATAAAACCTTAGTTTGGCATCTTCTTGACAACGTGTGAACGAGAGGCTCTCGATACATGTTGTGCTTGATTGCAATTGCAGACTAAGAGTCCAAGCAAATCGTTTGAACAAGTGTTTGTTATCGCTCAATCATTCTTTGTCTAAAAAAAGCTTTTAATGTCATATCTTCCGTCGAAGACCATTCATCAATGGCTCCTAGACGAGATTGTGAGTAAGAGGTGGGAGTTCCCTAGTTAGTGGTGAGCGAAAACCTAAGGATCCTATCATTCGCCCTTCTTGTTTTTAAATAGTTAAGTTAATCGGTTACTCAATCAATCAATCACAACCCCCCAGATTTTACTTTAAACGCACATTCATTGGAGAGCAATCCCTAAGGATCACCTAGAAACCACTCCCCGGTGGAAATGACTCGTGGACTTATAGTAGTATAATGCTTCGACGACATTAGTTCTACGCTGGGAATAATTTCAGCATACGAAATGTATCGGCGCATTTTCGCGCCAAGGTCGGAGTGGTGGAGTAATCTAGTTGATCCAAGGAGAATAGTGGTAATTTGAAATTGCATTGCAACCGTAGACGCTCTCTACCTTTTCTTTAATTGCTTTCAGAAATAATCTAAGTGGGATATCCGTCTAGCCAGGTAAGATTGGTCTCATGTTTGGCCAGGCTCGCAACGAGCAACGCCGACTCTGTAAGAATTATACCTCCAAGACATTCAAGAGTCCATAGTAAGACATTTTGTTTCAAGAGAACCTTACACCTCAAACGAGTCCATCCCGAGTCAGCAAACTCTCTTTAACTAAATGCCCATGGGGTTACCTCATTGACCCACAAAGACTCCATGAACCTCCATAATAAGGAGATGGTGGCCGCACCACCAAAGAACCCCACATAGAAGGGAAATAAAGCACTTTCAGCAAACCACATCTGCTCCCCCGCCTTTTACCTAACATGGAAAGCAACTCCTAAGAGATTTCAACCTTAAAGAACCACAACAAATTCATGTATTCAGCCTCTACTTGAAGAGGCTAACCAATTCCTACGAAGCCCGAGATGATTTGCCTTCTCCCCAGATACGGTCGACATAGAACCCCTATTCATTCATGAGAGATTTCAGGATGCTCATAAAGGCTTTCCTTTCTACCGGACGCCCTCCATATAATTTGTATGGTTTTATTCCCATTCTCTTAAGGAAAAGGCCAAAATATGGTTTCATTTCATTGGCGCCAATTCAATTTTTACTTGGAAGACATACAATGAATTCTGAATAAATTTTTCCTCCCGCACGCATTACCGCACCTACGAGCAATCCAAAACTTTTCTTAAAAAACCTAGTGAACCTTTCACCTATTGTATGGAAAGATATAAGGACTCCTCCACGATCTCCTCATCATGGTTTGATGTCGACAAATTTCAGGTATTTTCTACCAAGGACTGCCCCTTGAATAACAAACAATACATCCAAATGATGCGGGGAGTTTTATGAGAAAAGTGCTAGGAGGCTCAATCTGATACAATAGCGTAAAATGCTCGAACTGGGAGACTGACACTTCCCACCGCTAAAGTGCATAAGACACCTACAAGGAGGAATCCATCACTTAAGAGAGAATGATGACTCCATAGTTGTAAAAAAATACCAACTTAACGAGGAAGTCGGAGGCCACAGAATCAAAAGGTGAATGAGGTAATCGTTGTACTCCTGTGCACCTTCTGCGCTCCATGGATCTAGAGTGGACCCACTCACCAACTAACTCCGCCCTAACCTTCCTCAAGTCAAGGGAGCAATCCAAATCGAAGCTAATGCTCTTAATTACCAAAGGAAGCCCTTCACTCCTCCATACTTAAACTTATAATCCGTAGGGTAAGCACCCGAATTTTAGTCGAGGAATGAGGGGAGGCCCACAATTTTCCTCCAAACAACCAAGGCCAAAACTTCTAAAACCAAGGCTTTTCAAATCAAGCCCCTCCGTTCCAAAATCAAGGTCCTCAAGGATTTCCTGTGAACCTTAACCATGGTTTGCACCCCTCATCTAAAGGGAATTCAAACCCATAGCCGTACCAACCTCCACATAAGAGAAGTTTAGAGGACATTGTGACACAGTTTGTCCAGGCTCAACAATCCACCAACACTGAATTTCGAATCGCCTTGAATGATGTGAGATCCCAAATCACTAAGCTGACCTCTTATATGGGAAATTTTCAACAAGAAAAAGGGAAACTCCCTTCTCAAACCATCCAAAAACCCCAAGGTCAAAATAATGTTGGAGTCTCATGTCCATGTGATGGCACCTTTGCACATTGCAAAGCTGTCACCACTATTCGAAGTGGAAAAATAATTGACAAAACCATTCAGCCCAAGGAAACAATACAAGATGTGCAAAATGAACTACTAGGGGATGATGAGGTGTCTGACAAGCCTCATGTTCCTAGAGCAAGTGTTGCGATGTCATTAGAAAAGACAAGGCCTCCTATGTCCCTCCCGCTCCATACCCTTATAGTCAGAGCCTCCCTAAGAAAGTGAACAATCATTCTGAAATTTATGAGTTGTTCAAACAGGTTAAGTTGAACATCCCTTTATTGGATGCCATTAAGCAAATGCTATCATATGCCAAGTTTTTGAAAGACTTATGCACTGTAAAAAGAAAACTAGGTGTCAAATAGGATGTATATATGACTGAACAATCCACCTCCTTGATTCGGAACAATTTGCCCCTAAAATACAAAGACCCAGGAAGCCCCACTATTTCCATAGTGGTAGGGAATGAGAAACTAAAAATACGTCAAAGGGACTCTGAGAGGATTTAACTTGTTGTCACAATTTCGCATGCTGAGCTGGGGTAGTTGTGAGAGTTAGAACCGACTAATATCACCCTCTAGCTAAATTGACCGTAGTGTGAAAATCTTGCAGGATACCGAAGGATGTATTTGGGTGCAAGTAGACAAGCTCCACTTTCCAGGACCTTAATGTCTCGACACTCAACCCGGGTGAACCGAGACCCGCCCCAAAGGATTCGTAGGCCATTCTAGCCACTCGCTAATGCCATCATACAATCGTAGGGGAGGACTAATGACATTAACTTTCTGAACATGACTCGTTAATTTGAATATCTTCAATGTTATCAAAGAGATAGGGGATGATGAGGACGTATGTGAGGTAAACATGATAGACTCTGCTGTGCAGAACTATGTAGATCATGTTTCATACGATGATCCTCTCAAGTCTTGTCTAGTAAGTCCAAGATGTGTCGAGGAGGTAACCACATCCGACCGAGTTTCGTAATCCATAATCGAGCAATGAGTACCAGCCAAATGGGTGGGCACCTAGGATTCGAGAAATTGCCACCAATCGAGGACATGGTGTTACCTTCTAAGAGAAAACCACTTAAGCTTCGAGTTGAAACCTTACCATCGCATCTCAAATATGCATTCCTAGGTGTACAGCTTTCCCAGAATCATATCTTCCTCTTGCAGTCGATTAAGAGAATAAACTGAGATATTGAGAACCCACAAAACCGCCATAGGATGGACAATTGCAGATATTAAGGTAATTAGCCCCTTGATTTACACACACAGGATTCACTTGGAAGAGGATGTCAAACCCTCTAGACAACCACAGCGAAGACTGAACCCAATCATGAAAGAAGTGGTCAAGAAAGAGGTCTTAAACTGGCTGACATAGGGAGTGACACCCCATTGCATAGCAAGGGTCACCCAACCCAAGTAGTTCCTAAGAAATCCCAAGGTCAGGTAGCAAATGAACACAATGAGCTAATTCCCACTCTGTCACCACAGTCGGGAGGTGTACATGCACTATAGGAAACCCAATGCGCACTAGAAAGATCATTTCCTCTCTACCTCAGGATCAAATGTCGAGAAAGTCAGTAAGGCATGAATTTTATCGTTTTCTGACTGGTACTCTGGGTACAATCAAATCTGAGATAGCCTAGAAACATCAAGAGAAAACCACGCTCACTGCCTCAAACATTTTCCGCTTTTTTAGGAAAATGCCTTCTGATTATGTAATGCGCTTAGGAACTCTAATGCAAGGTGCATGATGGGGATTTTCTGATATGATAGAACACATTTCGGGAGATTTTCACGGACGATTTCTCTCGTTTTTGTGAGATTCATGTAGGGATGCCTAGAGAACTTACGGAGAGTACTGAAGAGGTGTTAGGAGAAGAATTTAGTGCTGAATTAGGAGAAGTGTCACTTCATGGTGACACAAGGGATTGTGTTAGGCCACATAGTGCTGAAAGAAGGAATAGAGGTGGATAAAGCCAAAGTTGAGTTGATCTCCAACTTACCTACCCATAAGTGTGTTAAAGATATATGATCGTTTCAGTCATTGTTCTCGCTCTTTTCTATATGTAATTAAAAACCTCAAATTAACATAGCCTAATAGAGCCTTACACTTCTCTCAGATCCATGTCACTTTGATAAGCTCGCTTTGATAAAATCATTTCTCTTAATGTTCAGGATTTAAAAATATGGTCAAGTCTACGACAACGCAAGCGCACAGCCATACAAAGAAGAATCTAATGTAAGTCCGTGTATCATTCCCACGTAGATTGATAGCCACCATGATCAACTACCCCAACTACTAAAATTTCATACTATTTGGACTCAAAACTCATAGTGAAGGTTTTATCAAAACTACAAAATTAAAATCCTATACTATTGAATATGTTCAAACAAAACTAAAACAAAAGTAAATGACTAAAAATAAATTGTATATAAAAGAAATGATTGAATCAGTTTACTGTGAGAAACGAAAACCATAAATGAAATACAATGGAACAGTTAATTCCAGCACTAAATCCATTGCTCTATTCTATGGATGGATCTGATTTTTGTCCAAGATTTCCTAATTATTGGAATTGGATTTCTCCATTTTCACTAATTTGATATCCTTGCTTCTCTCGAAGACAAGATCAAACTAGCTACTTGTATTCCACATTCTCTTGCAAGATTTGGGTATTTTCTTCAATACTTCACACCCATTTCCCGTTGACAACATAACTCGCTTTACCTTCCTTAGATTCGCAAAATTTCTACTACTTAATCAGTGGCTCAACCTCCGCATCTATGTGTGGGTTTATCCCTTTCCTCGATCGATCTTAAGCTAATACTGTGGATTGGAACTTACCTTAGATTAAGGTGAACTCGATTATTTATATTGTTAAATACACCCTCCAACTTCAATTATGAGCGAACAGGGATTTAGACAAAATGAACTCGTAGCTCGCCAGTCATTCAATGGTCGAACATACCTAGAAAAGAATGCTCTAAACTCAGACCTCCGCCTCTCGTGTCACCGGAGGGCATCCTGGATATCAGAGTAAGATACATTCCCTCAACTGGTATTAGGTACTACTATTGGGAACTTATCCATTCAAAACAACACCGACTAAGTAAAAATCGAACCCAATTTAATTCTCCATAAATGTGCAGGAAAGACTGTAACTAAATGTAAATCAAACTAACCGAGCCGCGCCTCGATTATCGCATCGCGAATTAAGAAATGGATTATCGATCACGCACAACCACTGTAATTGCAATAAAACTGAGAAGAAATGAATTCTAGAAATTTGTCTAGATTTCATAAATTTTTAGGCAGTAATGCTTAAGAAAATTAATAGAACTAAAAATCCAGCTCTACTGCCTCTCACGTCATAGATCCAAAACTAGAAAATAAAAAATAAAAAAAAAAATAAAAATCTACTCTAAAATATACACTGAGTTCCTCTTATTCTCCCTTTTCTAGGTAGTGAAGACGGGAAAACTACTTTATTATTCTAATGCTATCTATTTTATAATCAGAAAAGAATCCGGGCCGAATCCCCAAAATGCTCCTGTGGAAATCCAAAGAAAAGCCCAAACCGTCCTATGTCAGCGACATGGACTTCTTGATGGCTCATGATCACCGCGAATTCTTTCTTTAAGTCGCAACCATTTGTTCAGCAAATGCCTTGGATCGTTGGTCGCGACATCGGCTACGTCGCGACATCTTTGCTCGCTTGTTCCTTCAGCGTCGATGTCGCGACCCCGCTACATGTCACACATCATCATCTTCCCATTCTAGCTCCGAGTCGCGATACGTGTTTTTAGTCACGACCACTTCACGCTTCAGATGACGACTCATGTCAGGATTCTTGATCTCTTGGTCGCAATTGTGTCAGGGCCTTCTACGACATATGTCTCAATTCTTATGTCGCGATTCTCATGGTGATGTCGCTACATCTTTGTTTCCATTTCTTTCTTCCGTCAGAACCCCGCCTACGTTGCAACACATTTCCTCCTTCTCAACTCTTTTCCAGGTCGCGACCTCAAGTTAGTGTCGCAACCTCAATTTCTTCTCGCTGCTCAGTCGCGACCTTACTTCGAAAGGGGTCGCGACATCATATTTGATCCTGATCCGTAAATCCACAGAAATTCAGCTTCGCAAATGCTTCTATTTGGTTAAGGTGTCACACTTTTTCAAAATCTATTTTGGTTGCACTTTGAATCTTCCTATTTATGTCGCGACATTCGAGTGATGTCACATACGAAATGGGACCTCAGGTTTAAAAACTCGCTTGCAACTCCTTTCTTTTGTAAAGACTTCTCTTGTGGCTTCATAGACGGATCATTGTCGCGACCTCATAGTGGTGTCGCGACATCATTTATATCATTTTTGAATTTCTTCATTTGATTGTTTCCTTTAGTCTTAACCACGTCTTCTTTGTCGCAACCTTCTTCTTTAAGTCACGACTTCACTTTTTAAGTTTTCGTTTCTTCAAGGCGACTGGCTGACGCCGTGATTCTGAATTCACTGCACCGAGCTTCCTGTCATGACATTAATTTTCAACAGACTCCACCCTACTCGCAGTCAGGTTTTCCGATTTTTCTAAGATTTGAATTTCACAGATTTTCCCGCAAAATGAAATTTGAGTTAATTATCCACTTTTTCGCAAACAAATCAACATTTATCTCATAATATACTTAAAAATGGATTAAAACCTAATGAGTTTTACTATCAATGCCAGATTTTATAGAGATTCAAAAGAGATTTCAAGGCTGCCATAGCCCGTCCTTTTCAGGCAATTTGCTTGCCAAGGACGCCACCTTGCATGGTCACAGCTTATGAGGGAGCTTCCTTTGATAAATTGAAAACTATGTTAGTGTCCCTCCTATCACGCGATCTCCTAATCGGGAACTCCCGAGATCACAAGGCGACGCTAGTGATTATGCCATGTATTGCTTTGGGGTAAAGGAAGATAAAAGCTTTTGTGATTTACTATGCCAGTTATTTCCAGATTCGCCTAATCCAATTACACAACTACGAAGAAAGAGTTCTTGGATGTTGTCTTTGCCCTAAAAGTTCAGTCGTGGTGTATCTCAGACCATTTTCACGCGATCATGCAAAGGTTGAAGTACTCATTTCTCTAAGGTGATACTGCTCCCCGTTTGACTAGGTGGATCCTACTTTGTCAAGAATTTAACTCGAATTATTGGGCCAGAATAATGAGTCGAGAACGGGTACCGAACACCCGTCCCTGCTAGGTCCCGGCGACCACTTCTGAAGGCCTACCCATAGGCGACACTTTCCTTGATGAGCAACTTTTTTCTCTTGTCCACTACCCATGGCTCAAGGACATAGTAAATCCACATTTATCGACGTGACGTATTCCACCCCAATGGACGTCTTAGCAAAAGAGGAAATTTTTGGTGGACATAAAGAAATACTAATTTGATGACCCATACTTGTTTAAATACTGTCCGGACCAATTGATGAGAAGGTGTGTGATTCGCATGCACAACAGGTGTTTTGAATCAACAAAATTTATACCTACACTACTGACACGTTTAGCATGACTACTGTGAGTACAAGGGCTCTAGGATCGAACACTGACGGGTTTTGCCTACAAACGGCTCAGATAATGGTTCAAATGGTGAGGCTTTGTTCGATTTTGATTTGTACAAACAAAGGGTGGTCATTACTATGTTAATCAAAGTAATTCAAAATAGAATGTAAAAAGAAGACCTTGAAGTCTCAGGCCACTAGTTTGGTATGATGTGGTTGCAAAGGTGTCCTGTTATTTCCTCGCATTAGACAAATGACATAGTCATTTCCAAAACCGGATCTTTGTTTAACTTCTTAAAACCAACCCTTAGTAACATTCCTCTTGAAAAATAGCATTTGATCGAGCATTAAATGTTCCCTCGCAGCTTGAAATCCAAAGATTTAACCTACCCTCGATGGCTCATAAATGACATCTAGACGGATGTCGCATCTACCATTAAGAATACACCAACCTAAAGCATGCCAAGTATCGACTCAAGGAAAATACATCAAATAGTTTTTAAAAGTCTAGTTTGAAAGCTCGAACATAAATATGCAAGACTTATGCTCTCAAAAAACAAGAGGAACACCAAAGAAACCATCAACCTAGCTAGCAACCCTCCTCTTCAAGGTTCGAGGCCTTAGCCAAACATCCTTCGAGTTGTCATCCTCAGCGTGTTCAAGAATTAGAAGCGAGAGAAAGCATTTAGAGAGGAAGAGAGCAAGGAGAGCCGAGAACAAAATGTAATGAAAAACGCCTGAACAAAAGTTAGGTTACAAAATATTCATACTACGGGCTTTATATGTACCCCACAAACATGCGAAAATACCAAACTATCCTAAATAATATGATTACATTGAGGGCAAAAGAGGAATTAATCAAAACGGAGTCGTTTGAATCACAAAAACACGTTGCAGAACTCGCTATGCTATCAGTATTCACATAGCAAAATTTCGCTATCATAGCGAAAATTTCGCTACATAGCGAAATTTCGCTATATAGAAAAAATTCTGGTGCATAAAGAGAAATTCATGATTATAGCGAAATTCGCTTATGTATGAACACATATAGCGAATTTTCGCACATTGCAAAATTTCGCGATAACCATGAAATTGCCATTCTCTCCCGTCATTTCGTTCCTCTAAACGCATTATGCATCTTCCAAATTGCCATTTCTTCATCCTAGGTCGATGAAATTGACAACAAAACCGCTACCGAACTCGCAGATATACACAACTCAATTTCAATGCCAATCTCAAACAGATGGTAAAGGTTTATGAAACCCGCAAAACTACCAAACCACCAAACAAAATCAAGAGGTAAAGGACCTATACATGTCAATCGACTTAAATAATATGATTAGTATGCAAAAAGCACTCAAAACCTATCTTAAATATGACTCAAATAGCACTTTGGTAATTAATTAGTGCTGCACTAATGATCATCAAATCAGGGTACTCACCTTCGCCACTTAAGCCGCGGAGGGCATTTCTCCGTTGAAGAAAAATCCACACAAAATCCTAGGTTTCCGCTTTATCGGGCCCACTCTTTTAAAGATCAAGTGATTTGCAAAACCCGCGCGCCTAAGTTAACACTAGAGGGGTCATAAAAAGGAACATGATGTCTCTTACTCCTATCAGAATCAACATCTTTCAATTGTCGGGTTTAGATTTCATGGGGCCTTTTCCCCTCTTACGGGTACCTTTACATTTTATCAAGCGCTTGATTATGTTTTTATGGGTGGAGGCCATTCCAACGAGAATTAATGACCACAAGGTTGTTTTGAAATTTTTGAAAGAACATAATTTTTTTCTCGCTTTAGAGTGCCTCGTGCAATCATTAGTGATGGTGGGCTCCATTTTTGTAATCAATCTTTCTGAGAACTTAAGGAAAAAAGCATGGAGTCACCTAAAGTTTCACAAATTTACCACCCACAGACTAATGGTCAGGCTGAATTAGCCAATAGGGAGATTAAACATATCTTAGAAAAAATGGTCGCCTCAAATCACAAGGATCGTCATTTCGACGAACCGACGCCTGGGCTTATCGCATCGCTTTTAAGACTATTCTCGTATGTCTCCCCATCGCCTAGTTTATGGAAAGGGTCTCACATCCGCCAAAGGGAAATGGAACACAGTGGCATATCAGCCATTAAAACTCGTGAATTTTTATTCGCTCATAAACAAAGACTACTACGTATGAACGAGTTTCAAGAATTACACATGGAATCGTGATGCAGAGCTCATGAATCTACAAAGAGAGGCTCAAGCTATTCCATGACAAGAACATTGTTAGGAATACCTTTGAACCTCACCAAAAGGTATTGTTGTACAAATTGGTTTGCACATTTATCTAAAACTCCGTCTGTGGACTGCCCTTTCATCGTCAAGGTAGTTTACCCATACGGGCGCAAAGGGAGATCGAGAACTTATAACCCAGAAATCTTAAAGTCACGGCCGCACTTAAAGCTTACTGAGAACTTCGACCACCAAGAGAGTATTAATAACTAGATCCGCTTCATCGGATGTTCCTTCTGCACTTCTATCCTACCTCTTTTGTATATAGTTTTTATTTTCCTTTCTTGCATTTCTTTACGCTTTATTCATTTAGTGTACCTTTATTAAAAAATAAATAAATAATAATAATAATAAAAAAAAATATATTGCAAAATTTCTTTGGAGACCCACCTTTCTGTCTCCATATTTTTGGCCTTCTTTAGTCTCTGTCAGTGTCGTACATGCATCGAGGGCACGCCTACTTCACTGGGTGGGGTGGCATACACTAATCGAGCCATTTTAGTGCATGCTATTCGTTTAATTCAGTTGTCTTGGGGGATTAAGTGCATGCAAAATTTTTGAGTATGGTACTTGATCTGTGATGTATGCAACCACAAGTGGACCTTATGTACGCACGATATACCTCACCGCATACACAATAACAGGCATGCACAAACTTTACATATTTAAAATATTACATCGATCTCTAATTCTTTTCTATTCTCCAGAGTCAATCTTGACTGGTATCACTCTCATTCATACACTACACAAGTCATTGATTTTCTGCCCCAAGTTCATTTTTGCTTGCTATTGCTTCAGCTTGTGCATTGTTTTAACATTCCTTGTCAACTACATGCATCTTATTCTCTAAGGAACACCCATACGTAGCTAAAAGATGATTTTAGGCCATAATTTCTCTGTTAAACTTCTAAATCATACTGAGTCAACCCTTTGCACCCTTTTTGAGCCTTGAATTGCCAATTCTGTTCGAACCCTAAGAATTGTGATCACGAGGAGTATAGCGGACTCCAAGGTAAGCGTGAAGGTGTCGAGAGAGTGTAGTACATAGTTCCGCAAACACAAGTCGTCAGAAGCGGGTATGAAGCAGAGCAGAGCATCTGAAGGAAATCCAAGATGTGTAGAATTCCTGAAATTTCTATAACCGTAATCAAGTACCAAAAAAAAAAAAAGAGTGGCATCTATGACACACTTATCTAAGATTGCACCAACCAAGAAAAAGTGGTATAAAGAAAGTGGTACCTAAGACTACATCATCGGTACCCCATTCTCACCAAGGCAAACCCTAAGAGTACACTTTTGGTAATTCCAGATCAAGACTTACTCCAAGTATCAGCATCACAGCGTGAAATCTAGCCATTCAAGGGCTTTTCCCCCAAAATTGTGAACCTTTTCATCTCCTCCCAACTCCTATAAGAGAAACCCTAACCTAATTCCTCTCACCAAAGCAAACTCCGAGATCAAACGTTTCTACAAAGGTTCCATCGCTTCCGACCCGAGGCATCCATGCTCCGCGACGCAGACTGGAAGTACTAGACTCAGAGTGGTAAGTGCCTCATCCCCTTGAGACAACCACTGAATTTCACCGTGTTAATATGGATTCGTGTCGGGTATTTTACTGGTGGTTCTATGCTCTGGTCGACAGGGCATCCGCAGCGAACGGTATGGGGAGAAAGGTTCTAACTGAGCTGGAAAGGGTGAGTCCGATACTGTTGGAGATGGGTTGTTGGGAGACCTTTGTGTGTGCATGGGCTATTCTTGCTATATTCGCCATTTTGGCCATATCTATGGCAAGATCGAAGAACACTGGGAAAGGGAAGGCTACTAGCTCTTCTATGGAGCGAGTCGTAAAAAAACGAAAGGCCGATACTTCAAGTAGATCAGAAAGAAAGGAAAGGGGATGGTTCCCATCGTAGAGTGAGGGAAGAAAGTGAGAGGAAGCATGAAGAAATCGAGGCTATGTTCACGAATCATCATAATCGTGAGCGAAAAGTGGGTCCAAATAATCGAAGGCGAGGTTTCCACCGTGAGCGTGGAAACGAATTGAAACGTTTTTGTTCACTTACCCCATTCGTGTCGTTATTCAGGATCATAATCTGCAATTTGTCGTTGAGGAGGTAAAAGGCTATTTACCGACCGTGGTCAGGGAATTCTACTCCAACTTGAGAGAGAATCATAATGTAGACACCCTGTTGGAGACTACAATTTTGGGGAAGCAGTTAAAGGTCAGCCCTGACTCGATCGCTCAATCGTTGAATTATGTCCGCCCTGCCACACATGACCGACCTTACCCTCTCAGGGCTATTATGTAGCCTGATGCTAGCCTGCTTAGTAAATTGATGCGGCACCAACCCTGGCATCTATGGGAGGTTTCAGGCGCAAAGGAGTTCACCCCAGGAAATTAAAGCCCGAGTATGCATCGATGAACAAGGTCATTCACAATATGACGGGGCCGAAGGGAAAGGGAGAAGTCGCAAGCAAGGAAGAAATCTAGCTCTCGCATGAGGTAATGACTGGAAAAATTATTGACTATGCTTTCGTAGTATGGTGTATTACGAGACTTTCGAGGTCCCCAATCGAAAATACAAAGTACATTCCCTTCCCGACCCTAGTTACAAACCCGTGAAGCTTGGCTGGGGAGGGGCCTCTAGTAGAAAAGAGTCCTCCAGCCTAGGCCCATCACAAACAAGATAGAAGCAAAAAGCCGAGCTGCTTTCATAAGGCCTCAGTCAGCACATGCTCCTTCGGCTATTTATGGGGCTTCATCATTGTTAGCTCTTGGTCCAATGAGTACATCCCCTTTATAGAGGATGGAGCGTAGAATCAAAGGATGGTTCAAATGCATCCTAGGGAAGCAGAAGCAACTGGATCACTGGCTCTCCAGGCTTGAGAGTCACATCCTACGAGGAGAACCCGCTGCCAGATGATCTTCCCGACTCGAGGGGATTTTGACGAGCCGATGACCGTGTAGATGAAGATGCATTCTCTCGACTAAAGAGTGAGGAGGACGTGAGAGCAAGAGCATTGGGGTTAGAATAGGTGGTGTTAGCAATTGGGTGTAGACCTCATCCATGTCATACCAACACCCATTTGTTTCTATAAACCCTATTTGTGGTGTTCTTATGGTCATTACAAGTCGAAAGACCTTTTGATTTTGGGCTTATGTAGATGTCTCCTTCGACTTCTATGCATGTTAGTTTCGCTGTTATGGTAAATGTTTGCGCTATACGAAGTTCATTTCGGGCCAAGGGATCTCATTGTAGCCTTTTTTTCAGATCCATGGTCCTTTATATGAGTGTCTCTCGTTTTGTAACACTTGTTATTTCATTCCATTACACTGGACTGTGGTATTCATTTAAGTTCGATGGTCATGATACTGTCAAAGAGAAGATCAGGTTCAATTTTGCCCTTATGGGAAACTTGCAACGCCTAACTCCGCACCTTAGCGCATTTCATTAACCTCATAGTCGATAAAGTACGCTCAAATTCATAGACTAGAAAGTCAGAGTTCGAGGTGTGTCGGATACATGTTAGTACATTTATATAGGGTTTTAATTACCCCAGCTCATGTTTTGCTCTCATTTTGTGTAGAATAGGTGCCTTTGTTCGTTTCTATCGTTTTTTTTATGCGTGTGCAAGTTTTTTGAGTCCCATGCACATTTTCGTAGTGGTTTGGTTCCAGAGAACAAATGTAGATCATCGCTGGGCTGACATACCATTGCCGAGAGGCCCCGAGTAGTGCTACGTTGAAGAGGAGAAGTCTATGAGGCAAAGGGTGACTAGTACCACACTCTATCGTATCTATTCACATGCGTTGAGGGCAATGGTACCAAGATTTCAAGTATAAGGGTATCGGCATCTCTTACATGGAGTACGTTGCACTTTTGCATTCCATCACACTTATCGTACCGCACTAACATGCGATCTCTACGGGACTTGAGCAGAATTTCAATCTTGGTGCAAGGGCACGCTGCCTTCAACCAATTAATTTCGAGATCACTAATGAGATTGTATTTAAGCCACTTTAGGCAGAGTTACATATTATCGATTCTAGGTTTGGTTTTTGAATCTTAGGAGTGTTTTCTCATAAATTGCTAGGTTCATAGAGGTAGTACTTCGGGTTTTCTTCTTATTCTAAGTTTTTAATCACTAGAATCTTCGCCTCGGGTTTCTATAACTCGTACTCTTTTATGGGATTTTGTGTTTCGATATCCCAACCTCAGAATCAAAGTGTTATTTCTCAAGTCACATTTACGACATGCTTTATTAATCATGAATCTAATTTCGCTTTAATGGAGTTCTAAACCTCCATGATAGGGTTCTAACTAAGTGGACACTCACCTCCAAGGTAACAACCTCAATCCCTCTTTCAGGCTTCCAAACGGGATCAGACGATGCCAAACACTTGCGAAAAAAATCTTATAAAACCCATTTTGGAATCTTCGACAACGTAGAACGAGAGGTTTCTGCAGACACGTTGTGCTTGATTGCAATTGTAGACTAAGAGTCTAAGCAAATCGTCTGAACAAGTGTTTGTTATCGCTTAATCGTTCTTTGTCTAAAAAAATATTTTAATGTCATATCTTCCATTGAAGACCATTCATCAATGGAGATTGTGAGTAAGAGGTGGGTGTTACTCTAGTTTGGCAAGAAATGAAACCTAAGGATCCTATCATTCGCTCTTTTCTTGTTTTAAATAGTTAAGCACCTACATTCTAAATCAATCAATCACAACCCCCGATTTTACTTTAAACTAGTGTTCACTGAGAGCAATGCCTAAGGATCACCTAGGAAACTACTCCCGGAAATGACATGTGGACTTCACAAGTAGTATAATTCTTGATGACACTAGTTCCTACGCTGGGAATAATTTCAAAGATACGAAATGCACGGCGGTGTATGTTGGGAACTCACTGACATTTGCACAAATGCACTATTATATGTGTATGAACTAGAGGACCAAGGTGGCATTATGCCTACCTTTGATTATGTGTTATCATTGAACACTTACACACATGCACCACAGCCATGACATTGCATTAATGGACCAAGGTGGCACTAAGCCTACCTCTGGATGTGTGCTTGA
The DNA here is from genome assembly GCA_016808115.1 of Tetrastigma voinierianum. Lineage (NCBI taxonomy): Eukaryota > Viridiplantae > Streptophyta > Magnoliopsida > Vitales > Vitaceae > Tetrastigma > Tetrastigma voinierianum. Next base: position 85,650 of record JAEQBH010000950.1, read on the forward strand.
TTTAACATCGCGACACATACACACTTCGCGATGTGGATTTAATCCAATGGACCAAGGTGGCATTGAAGCCTACCTTGATATTTGCTTTGTGCAATTCTAGTTCAATAATTATTGAATGATTGTTGTTGTTGGGACAATTATATTTTTGAGGATTCTATATTCCCTCAATTTAGTGGCCATAGGGCCTGCTTTATTTATTTATTGTGATTGGGATGGGCTTGATAAAAACCAAAAAACCCCTTTTCATGAACCGTGGCTAAAGGTCTACTTTACCTAACTCCCCTAAGCTCTTAGATCCCTTTCCAAGCTTAGAATAGCTAAGGAACATGATTTGTCCTTTTGTGTTGAAAACAGGGTGTCATAGTCATGACCATGGTTGCGACTATGCCGAGTCTTAACTGCCAATCTTGAGTCATAGTTGTGACTATGAAAGATGTAGTCGCGACTACACTGCATGGGTGCTGAAAATAAGGTGTCATAGTCGTGACCGTGGTCGCGACCACATCGAGTCTTGGCTACTAGTTGATTACTACCCAAATAGTACTGTTCCATACTCTTAACACTTTGGGTTTTGAGCAGTTTTTGTGTAGTAATAAGCCAAATTGACCCAGTTGGCACGTTAAGGACTTAGCAACGCTTCTGATCAATTTTATGACAGTTTTTGTAGTTTTCACAGGCTATAAATATTGAAGATAGGGATGCAGCTCGAACATAAAGAAATCAATTGGAACTTAGACCTACAGAACTGTATAAGTAGAAAACACAGAATTTCATAAGGGCTGCAAATTTCGTAATTCCTCGCCTTTTATTTTTTTTTTTTTACTTTTGACCTCATTTTTGGTTTCTCCCATTTTATCCCGTGTTAGCTTATCGCTTTTGTCATTTTGGTAATTTGCATTGTTTTGGGTGTATATAATGCCCAAACAACACTTTGTAAAGACAGTTTTTAGTTTTTAGTTTTATTATTGAATTTTTTGGGAAGCTTGTTGAACAAGCTCTGTTTTCTTTTCATTTTCTCAGTTTCTTTTCATTTTCTCACTAGCCAAACTCCCTATGAGGATGACAACTTAGAGGATGAGTGGCTAAACCCCCTCCTTCCTTGAAGTAAAGGGCACGTGGCAAAGGAACCTGATGCAAATGAAGGTTTCTACAGCCAACAGCGTATTCACCGACATTTTGTGTTTTCCTTAAACTCTATGTTTAGGATCCCTTCGAGTCACCTTGAATGGTCAAGACTTGTGTTTTCGTGGCTCATCGATGCTTATTGCTAGATCCAATGATGTTCGTTAGTTATCATTTATGAGCTATTAGAAGGTGAGTCAAGGAGACACGTTTTTTATTGTCTGAGACCACTAATGCTCAATGGATACCATTTCCAAGGATAGTTATTGAGGGTTAAGTTTTATAACTAAATCAAGATCCGATTCGGGAAGTAACTATATGTTACTATCCCCAATGCGAGGAAAAGACCTCGAGAAACCCTCATTTACCTAAGGAACCCAAGTCCAGTGACTTGATACTTCAAGGGAATTCTTTCTATATTTTCACTTCGTTTTGCTTATGATTTCAACCATCAAAACCCACTCTTTTTATCCAATCCCAAAATCGAAACTACAATCACCAGTGTAAACCTCAGTTTCAGTCATTTCTACGAAGAAAACCCTTCCTTGTGGATGATCCTAGAGCCACTATACTATAATAGCAATGCTACGATAGTATGAGGTATTAGGTTATAAATTTTGTTGATTTAGAATACCCTACGGGCTACATGCGAATTAAATGGCGCCGTTGCAGGGGATGGTGCCTTAGTGCAAATAACAATGTGCTGAACACTTGTGATCCTCATCACAAGTTTTGGTGAATTTCTTTTTTCTTTTCATTCTTTCTAGCAGTTTACTGCTAGGTTACTTAATTTCATTATACTGTTTATATTTTTTTATTTTTTTTGTTAGCTAACGCTAACCCTTTTTAGTAGAATTGTTTTTGTTTTTGTTTGGTGTTGTCCTATTTTTCATGTAGGAGTTTATGTTCCAGTGGTTTAGGAATTCAGAAGGCAGATTAGAAAAAATCAGAATTCCACAAGAATCAGATTCTGAATTGAGCCTTAATTTTAACACAATGGAACCTCCACCTGAAGAACAACAAAGTCAGCAAGTAGTGGAAATGAATTCCAATGCATATAGATCCATGAGGGACCACATACACCCTCTTCGGATGAGTGCACCCTCCTGCATTGTGCCTCTAACTGAGCAAATGGTTGTTAGGCCTTACCTTGTGCCACTTCTTCCCACTTTTCATGGCAAGGAGAGTGAGAACCCTTACTCGCATATGAGAGAATTTGAGGAGGTCTGCAACACCTTCAAGAAGGAGATTGTCACAGTGGATTTGATGAGGCTCAAGCTTTTTCCTTTCACATTGAAGGATAAATCCAATATTTCGCTCAACTCACTGAGGCTAAGGAGCATCCGGAACTGGACTGAGATGCAGGCTGAATTTTTGAAGAAATTCTTCTCCACTCATAGAACTAACAATTTGAAGAGGCAGATTTCCACTTTCTTAGCCAATGGAAATGAAAAATTCTATGCATGATGGGAGAGGTATATGGAAGCACTAAATGCTTCACCATGGGTTTGACACATGGCCGTTGGTTAGCTATTTTTATGATGGAATTTCCCTTTCCATGAAGCAATTGATAGAAACTATGTGTGGAGGAGATTTCTTGAGCAAAAATCCAGAGGAAGCTTTGGATTTCCTGAATTATAGATTTGAAGCATCAAAAAGGTCAGATTTAACCTAAGGGAGTGGAAAGAATGAGACCTCAACCAAGTACAAGGGGTGGCATGTAATCTCTTCGGAGGATATGGACATGAAGGCCAAAGTTTCAACCCTAACTAGAAGGTTAGAAGAACTGGAAATGAGAAACCCGCATGAGGTGCAAGCAGTGACTGAGATTCCTATGCTAAACAAGCCAAGCTTCATTTTTCAGTCAACTGAGCATCTGGGAGAACAATATTCAACTATTCCAGCAATGAGGGAGATGTTAGTGGAACAAGCAAATGTTGTTAGTCAATTCAAACCATCAGCTAATCCACCATATGGCAACACTTACAACCCTAGCTAGAGAAATCACCCAAATCTCTCTTGGAAGCCAAAACCTCCACAATATGCACCTCTTGCTCCACCACAGTATGCTTCAACTTCTCAGCTATCACAATCATAGTTAACTTCTCCAGTTGAGCAAGCCATCCTGAACCTTAACAAAGTGGTAGGTAACTTTGTGGAAGAGCCACAAGCAGTGAATGTGTAGATAAATCAGAAGGTTGACACTGTGGAAAGCATTGTGAACAAGAGAATAGATGGGTTCCAGAATGAAATTGCCTAGAAAATTGACAACCTGCAGTACTCCATCTCAAGGCTCACCAATCAGCATCAAGTGTAGGAAAAGGGCAATTTCCCTTCACAAACCTAGTAAAACCCCAAGGTAGTTCATGAAATAGCTGACTCGAGTGAAACTACTCCTAAAATGGATAAAGTAAAAGAAGTTATCACTTTGAGAAGTGGTAAAAAAGTTGATCAACCAATGCCTAAACCACTTGATGAAGCTAAAGAAGGACAAGATGAGGAGCCGAAAAGGATAGTGATCAAGGAAGACATGATGAAGAAGAGCATGCCTCTACCATTTCCTCAAGCATTAAGAGGCAAAAAGAGAGTGAACAACCAAACTGAGATTCTTGAAGTGTTGAGGTAGGTGAAATTCATCATTCCCCTCTTAGACATGATTAAACAAGTTCCAACCTATGCTAAGTTTCTTAAGGACTTGTGCACTGTAAAGGGTGGACTGAATGTGGAAAAGAAGGCCTTTTTGACAGAGCAGGAGTGCCACTACAGTGACTCCGAAGTGAAGTACAAAGATCCAGGGTGTCCTACCATATCGCTGAACATTGAGGAGCTTGAGTGGAGAAGGCATTACTAGATTTTAGCGTGTCAATTTGTTACCCTACTTAACTATAGCACTGGGCTAGGAGAATTTAAACCCACTACCATCACTCATTCTTTAGTAGGATAGGTCGCAAAATTTTCTCAAGGGCAATCAATAAGATGTTTTGCAGGGACAAATTCTACTACCCAATGGACTTTGTTGTTTTTTATACTGAGCCAATAGTTGTGGGAGCCAATTATGTGTCCATTATACTCGGGAGGCCATTTTTGGCTACTTCAAATGCAATCATCAACTATCGAAATAGGGTTATGTAGCTCACTTTTGGAAATATGACACTGGAGCTCAACATTTTTCACCTCAGCAAAAAGCATGTTCAACCCAAGGAAGAAGACCTAGAAGAGGTGTGTTTGATTGACTCCATTGTGGAAGAACAATGTGAGCAGCTGCAACTACAGGCAGAATTGATAGAGGAATTTAGTAGAGCTCAAAAATTAGGATGAACTGGCCGTATTTATGTGCTACTTTCGTCTCTCGGGAAAAGAAAGAAGGAAGAAATCCTCCCCTTGTTGGTTGAAAGAGACAAAAAGAAGGAAGACCTTAAAGCTTGATCTCAAACCCCTCCCTATAGAATTGAAATAGGCATACTTAGAGGAGGGTGACCAATGCCCTGTGGTTATTTCTTCATCCCTAAACACCCCACATGAAGACAAGTTTCTTGGAATCCTCAGGAAGTGCAAACAAGTCAGTGGATGGAAAATTTCAGATTTAAAGGGAATTAGCCCTTTGGTTTACACTCATCACATCTACATGGAGGAGGAAGCCAAACCGGTGTGGCAACCATAGAGACAATTGAATCCCCACATGCAAGAGGTAGTACGCGCTGAAGTTCTAAAATTGATGCAGGCCAACATTATCTACCTTATTTTAGAAAGTCCTTGGGTGAGCCCTACTCAGGTCGTACTTAAAAAGTCAAGGGTAACTATTGTACAGAACAAGAAGGGAGAAGATATGCCTACTCGCCTTACCACAGGTTGGAGGGTATGTATAGATTATAGGAGACTAAATGCAGTGACAAGGAAGGACCATTTCCCCTTGCCCTTCATAGATTAACTTCTGGAGAAAGTTTCCGAGCACCCATTTTATTATTTTATAGATGGCTACTCCGGATACTTTCAAATCGAAATTGATGTGGAGGACCAGGAAAAGACCACCTTCACTTGCCCCTTTAGGACTTATACCTACAGACGAATGCCTTTTGGCCTCTACAATGCACCTACCGTTTTCCAAAGGTGTATGCTCAATATCTTTAGTGATATGGTGGAACACATTATGGAAGTGTACATGGATGACATCACCATATATGGGGTGAAACACAAAGTGGCCACTCCTTACCATCCTCAGACTAGTGGACAAGTTGAGCTAGCTAACAGGGAGATTAAGACCATCTTGATGAAGGTGGTGAATTCAAACAGAAAAGATTGGTCCATCAAGCTACTAGACTTACTATGGGCATACAAAACAACTTTCAAGACCATTCTTGGGATGTCCCCATATTGGCTAGTCTATGGAAAAGCATGCCATCTTCCTATGGATATTGAATACAAGGCATGGTGGGCAATTCAAAGCTCAACTTGGATTTGGAAGAGCCGGTGTAAAGAGGTTTCTTGACCTCAATGAATTAGAGGAACTAAGGAATTATGCTTACCTGAACTCCAAAATTGCCAAAGAAAGATCCAAGAAATGGCATGACCAAATGGTGGCTCGAAAACATTTACAAAAAGGAGATAAAGTCCTGCTCTATGATTCCAAACTTCATATCTTTCCGGGAAAACTAAAGTCTAAGTGGATTGGTCATTTCACCATTCATCAAGTCTTTCCCCATGGAGCAATGGAACTTCTCAGCTCAAATGAGAGTCAAACTTTCAAAGTGAATGGACATCGCCTCAAGCCTCATGCAGTCCCTTTTGGATCAGACAAGGAGGAGCTCACCCTCCTTGAGCCTCAAAACTCCTGAAGAGTGGGAGTGGGTGGACCAAGTCTCCCTTGAGATTGTAGAGTCCATTTATTTTGTTTGATTTTTATTTTATTTTATTATTTTTATTATTTATTTTTCTTTTTCTTGTGCTTTATTCAAAATTTTCTATTTATTTTCCTGATTTTTATTTGAATTCTCTTGTGTTTGTTTTTGCAGGTTTGTGCTTAATTTTCTACAACAGGGAGGTCCAGTAGCTCATAGTTAAATTTCGTAGTGCAATTTCATAGGGTCACCTAATCCGCAGGATTTTCGCAAGGGTTGTGAACTGGTTAAATTTCTGTGCGCTCCCCCACACCCTTCACATTCCAATTCATTTTTTATCCTCCATTTCCCTAACCCTTCACATTCCATCATCACTTCAAACCCTTCACACCCCCTATCCTCCATTAAATAGAACGCCAGCCCTCCTGCAAAGATCATTCTTCTTTCTTGCGAAACACCACATCCCCTTGTGTAACCCTCTTCCATCTAGTTAGGGCTCATGGCAAAGACAAGAGGAGGCCACAACTCTTCGTCTCGACCCCGTGGGAGGCCCTTCTCCTCTAGCCAGGGCACACGGTTGCCTTCAAGCAGTCGTCTCGTTGATCCCGCGGAGCCCGGCTATGCTTCCTAGGTTATCATTTCGCTTCTCCTTACGCTGCGCTGGTATGACACAAGGACTAGCCCAGGTTTCAGATATTCTCCTACCCACATCACAATGTCACAATTTCGCTCTCTACCCAGCTAGTTCGTCCCACCTGTGTCTGTAATACTCTTTCAATTTCTAGCCTCCTACCGCCCAAATTTGGCTCCAACTCATCTTCACCACCAATGGCATTTATCCACATCACTGCTCAAGATTTTCTTGCTATCATGGCCATCAATGGGTACCACCGCTACATCCTAGTCCTTGTCACGCACAAGCCGCTAATGGCCGAGCAGATGGCTCAGACCGGCCATCCTTGCCTCGTATCACGCCATCCTGCTTAGGGTTCGTAAACACCGGCTTCCACCCATCCCTCTCACCTAGCAAGAGCAGCACAGGATCACAAGCTCCACCATCTCGTAACTCCAGCTGGGTCATTCCAACAAAGCAGCCAGTTAGCCTCAAATGACTCCACCAACCCGCTTCATCCTTCGCCCCGCTACCACAGATGAGGATGAGGTTCCATCCTCCACGACTACTTGAGGAGGTATCACTTCCTTCTTTAAGTTTTCGCTCCAGACCACATTGAGGATAATGACATATTCGATTGGGGGGAGAGTTAATGAAGGAAGTGCAGTTTATGTTTTGAGCAAGTTTGTTTTGTTTAATTGAATGACTTGCTAGTTAGTTTTTTTTTTTTATAGTACAAGTATATGTTTTTAGTTTTCAACACATGCTTTAGTTTTTTTTTTATAATTTCTCATTTACATAAATTTTTTTTGTAAATGCTCAACTTACTATATGAGAAATTGAAGTCTTGTCCCAATCCTGTTGATGTTAGAATGGTGTTATGCTTAGTCGAAGCTTACGAACCGCCGAAATTCTTCAGTTTTCAACCTTATTTCTTCCACTTCAATTAACCACACACTGTGCACATTAGGTTTCAATATTAAGCTGAAAAAATGCCTTGCCTCATAATCCTTGCAAAAGTCTGACCTAGTACCTTTAACCACCTTTAATAGGTTGGGACCCCTGAATAAAAGACCAATGAGTCTTTCAAAAAAAAAAAAAAAAAAAAAAAAAGAAAGAAAGAAAAAAAATGTGACACTTGCCTTGAAACTAGGCATGAATTAGGGGGTATATAGCGAAGAAAGTCTTTGGCTCGGTGCCTAAATAAGCCCGGTTGGAGTCGACAATTTTATTCCACTGGTTACAGTGGATAGGTGGAGTTTAGCAATTTTGTAGGTGCTGGAGTTTCGAGCTTATTATTAATTAAAACCTTAAGAGTTAGTGGTTGAGAAATCCTTATGACTTGATGCCTAAACCTTAATTGGTGAAGTCATCGGTGGACCCAGATTGCATGGACAATTATGGTCGATTCCCTCGGCATTGCACCTTTACCAACCTGAGAGTTGTGAAATAAAAGCGGGTCCTGATCTATTGAGGTTAGTTAGTGTGCTAGGTATAGAAAAGAGCTAGTTTGGGGGGGAGAGAGTAGTTTGACAAAGACTATTATTGAAAGTTAATCAAGTTAACACTTAGGTTATGTGGAAGGTTTCAGGTTGTTTCTCTAGGAGTTGACACTGTTTTGATACTTGGATTTGCATAGCACACACTCTTCCTAAGATAGTCTATGGGTAGGATTTTGGTGACTCATGTTTAAAGTTGGGCATTATCCTCCCATTTTTGAAAAAAACCATTTTTTATGGATATATAGTTCACCTTGCTTGTGATTGCTTTCTTCTTCTTTCATTACTAAGGGACTAGCAATATGTCGGTTAGAGTTGATTCTTACCAAAATAGTCTTGTTCCATACTTTTCTTTTACTTAGGTTTGAGCACTTTTGCATAATGTCTGACCAAATTGACCTAGTTGGCGTTAATGACCTAGCAATGCTTTTGATCAATTTTATAGCAGTTTTGTAGTTTTCACAGGCTATAAATATTAGAGCTAGGGATGCAGCTCGAGCATGAAGAAATCAATTTGAACTTTCAATTTGTAGAACCCGGAAAATGGGCCAAAAAACACATAACAATTTACATAAGGGTTGTGAGAATTTATCAAGCCTTTTTTTCTTTTGACTTTTTGACCTCATTTTTTGGTTTCTCCCCATTTTATCCCTGTAATAGTTTACTACTTTTGTCATTTTGGTAATTTTCATTGTTTTGGGTGGTATATAATGCCTAAATAACACTGTGTAAAGACAGTTTTTAGTTTTTAGTTTTATTATTGAATTTGTGGGAAGCTTGTCGAACAAGCTCCCGTTTTCTTTTCATTTTCTCTCATTTTCTTTTCATTTTCTCACTAGGCAAACATCCTCTGGGATGAAAGCTCAGGATGGTGGCTAAACCCTCCCTTGAAGTAAGGGACGGGGGCAAGGAACTGAGGGCGAATGAAGGTTTCTAATGATTTTTACTTGAGGTATTCAACGACATTTATGTGTTTTCCTTAAACTCTAGGTTTAGATCCCTTAGTCACCTTGGATGGTCAGTACTTAGTAGCTTTGAGGCTCATTGGGTGCTGTGCTAGATCGATGTGTTCGTTAGTTATCATTTATGAGCTATTGGAAAGTGAGTCAAGGAGACATGTTTTTTACTGTCTAAGACCACTAATGCTCAATGGATACCATTTTCAAGGATAGTTATTGAGGGTTAAGTTTTATAGCTAAATCAAGATCCGATTCGGGAAGTAACTATATGTTACTATACCCAATGCGAGGAAAAGACCCCGAGAAACCCTCATTTACCTAAGGAACCCAAGTCCAATGACCTTATACTTCAAGGGAATTCTTTCTAAATTTTTACTTCATTTTGCTTACGATTTCAACCATCAAAACCCACTATTTTTTTCCAACCCCAAAATCCAAACTACAATCACCAATGTAAACCTCAGTTTCAGTCATTTCTATGAAGAAAATTCATCCTTGTGGACGATCCGAGAGCCGCTTTACTATAGTAGCAATGCTATGGTAGTATGAGGTATTAGGTTATAAATTTTGTTGATTTAGAATACACTACGGACTGTGATTCACTAGTCTTGAGTCATAGTCACGACTATGAAAGCCGGAGTCGCGACTACACTACACAGGTGTTGAAAACATGGTGTCATAGTCGCAACCATGGTGTAACACCCATACCCGTACATAGTGTACCATTCACTGATATGGTAGGTTGAAATATGTCAGGTGAGGAATGCCATAGATATGGGAGCTTCTAACCTGTTTAGCTTACAATAGCTATGATAGAATTATGCATTGATCCATGATAGAATTACCTTTAATATCATTCTTACCATAATTATAAAAGTTCATGTCTACATATAACATAATATTATAAAACACCACTATAGTAGTGTTCAAATATCATTTACATATCATACTTGTATATATATACATATATTTGTTGCTTTGCATACTTGTACTAATACATATTTAACTACTTTCATTATAACAAAATATAACAGTTGAGTTAATATCACAAAACTCAAGACCTACATTGGTGAGCTCCTACTATTGTGTCGGCCTTGGTGGTTGCGAGATGTCCTTGGCTTCAACTTTAACTTTGATACATAGATTGAACACCTGTGCTAAGCATATAGCTTAGTAGGGAACAAATATGATATGGACAACCACTCATAGCGAACGTCAATAACATCACATACATATGAATATATTTCACACAACATAGTTGTAACATTCATTTATTAATTGACATAAGATAGCCTATAAGCCCAATGTAATGATCATTTATATTCATTAATCATTTTCATACTCATATTGTTCATTACCCAATACACATTTGAAATAAAGGTTAGCTTGCATACCCAGTAGAAGTGGATAATGGGAAATTACAGTACGGTAGGTACCCGTAGGTACTTTATAGTACATTATAGTAACATACTAGCTTTAGAAAATGACCCAAACGGGGTATGCGGCATGATAAGTTGCAGCGATGGTAGTCCCTATAGGCATGCCTATCTATACCTTTACACACAGTCGTAGCGAGGGCGTCGGATATATGCATTTTTATATTGATTATACTAGTATCAGTAACATACATATCATACTTCAGTCAATTATTATGATCGTATAGTAATGATGCATATAGTGGAGTCCATGTCACATAATTATCATGTAATATTCATTAACTTATAACATTTATACATATAAGGTTCTTTCATGTATATATTAGGATCATGTTAATAAACTATCTAAATTCATGTAACATTAATGTATTAACTCATTTTAAGTGTCATTGAATAAGGTTAAGCAAGTGCCTAATACCTTTAGGAAGGTTTGGGAGAGGTTTAGTAACATTTAGGCATGTAAAATTTCACATTTGGGCAAAAGTGAAGGGGCATACGGTGGGGAGAATTTTCTTCCCCACCTTGTAAACCCATTCTACCTACAATATGAACCAATTATGTCTGAACAGTACGAGGTAGCTCTCATGTTAACTTCGAACTATAATTTTTTTTTCTTTTAACAAAGTGGTCTTTTAACCTAATGTTCCTCTATATCTTAAGTTTCCAATGGGTCAAAAATCAGGTCATTTGAACCTTTAAATTAGGAGGAATGGCCCAGACATTCTGAACTTCTCCTGAACAGTTTCCAAGAACAGAAGTGCGTCCTATATTTGAAAAATTTCTACGAATGATAGAGACATAATTTGACCAGACTTTCTAATAAAATTTAATGTCCTAGGTGTCTAAATTAAGTAGAATTTTGATTCACCTCATTTGGATAAGTAGAACTCAATATATGGCCTAAACAACATAAACTACTCCCGTTCAGGGAACATAATCAGTATCTTAACATTAGGCTTAGGTTCAAGGGTCTTAGAGCAGAATTTAGTTCTTAGTCTCTTCTAAACATTTGTAGCTATGGGTATTAAATTTCACCCCCAATTGGAATAATCTAATTTGAAAGTATGTAGGCCAAATTATGGGCAAAACAAGGACACGAGTCTAATGAAATTTTGACAGAGTTTCCCCTTAAACACCTACACACCAATTCACACATCTTTACTCCTTATTAAAGGCCACAACCGACTCATATCACAATTACACCATCAATTCCACATCATAACCAATTTAATATGTACATAAACATACACAAAGAGATTTAGGTTCCCAAACCTTAATTTACTTCTATTTGCTTCAAATCTACCCTTTCTTCTCTTCTTTCTTATTCTCTTTGTCCGGTTGCTTCTCCTTGTTTGCCCTGAGTGAGGTGGATAGCTGAAATTAGAGAGAATTAAGTTGGGTTTTTTTCTCACCCTTAGAACAACCGACCTTTATGGCTTAAATAATCCATGAAGAGCTTTCCTCCACCTTCTTTGTTTTTCTAAAAACCAAGTGTGTGTCCTCATTTGATTCGTTCAATTTATTTATTTTTTTGTTTTTAGTCCTTCTACGTTTTATTTAATTAGACATTTAACATATAACTATTTCTAAATCATATATTTACGTACAAACTTCTTAATTTATGTCATTAGGTCCCTAAATTGACAATTTACCAATTTACTCTTAACTTTTGAATTAATTTCGATTATCTCCTTTTTCATTTTTTACTATTTTAACCACATGATTACACATTTTTGACCTCCATTATACCCTAGACATGTCATTAAACTACTAGGGCATAAACTGGGGCCTTACACATGGTCGCGACCACAGGGTCTTATTTTGCCAATCTTGGTGCAAGTGAGACTAGAAAGCCCTTATTCATGACTACACTCAAGGTCTTTGAAAGCAGGTGTCATAGTCGCGACTATGAAAGCCTTAGTCGTGACTACGTTGCACGGGGGCCAAAAACAGGGAATCATAGTCGCGACCACACTAAGTCTTGATTGCTAGTCTTGAGTCATAGTTGAGACTATGAAAGTCGTAGTCACGACTATGACAAAAATTTGCACAACTTCTTCAATTCTCATCAAATTTGCTTGATTCTTATCTTGTTTTCTTCCATTTCTCCCAAGCGATTACCTAGCACTTGGTACAATAATGTAATAGATCCAATTCTTTAGATAAATCTTGCATTTGAATGTGTAGTGGCTACAAAGTTACTCTAATTCAGCATAAGGGCTTATTTCCTTAATCTTAGAGTGATTATGATACCCTCTCATGAACTTGTCCAAGTGCTATGTTTGGGGAAGTATGTGTACCTAGTGGCCTAGAAGCCTACCTTATTCACTTGGATATTTTCACCCCTATTTCCCCAATCTTGATGTGGTAAAGAAGTCTTTGGAAATCATTAGGGAATCTTAAAGAAGTTTGTGTTTTTGAGGTGAAGTGGCCAAAGGCCAATTTTACTGCCTCAACTCCTATCGTGGAACTAGTCTCATACCTATAGTGGTCAAGGAACCAACTTTAGGGAATTGATGGTATAAGTTAGACTTTCTGAAGAAAAACATGAATGTGACGAAACCATTGACAAGAAGTCTATCCAACCATTATATTGGTACCTATTTCTCCAACACCGAAATAGTCCTGGGACCCACTTATGAGATTTTTAAAATTTTGAAGAGGCAACAAGAACACCCTTAGAGATATCATTGTGCTAGCAAATGTAATGGACAAGAAGCCACTTTATCACTAGGTCATCCCATATTTCTCCAGTCCTAAAGTGGGTAAGCCCAACCCAAGTAGTGCCAAAGAAGTCCGGGGTCATTATGGTGGCAAATGAACATAATGAGATCATACCTACTAGGGTCACTACAGGTTGGAGAGTGTGCATAGATTATAGGAAACTTAATGCTGGCACTAGGAAAGATCATTTCCCCCTACCTTTTGTGGACTAATTGTTGGAAAGAGTCGCTGGGCATGAGTTTTATTGCTTTCTTGATGGTTACTTTAGGTACAATCAAATTGAGATAGCATTAGAGGATCAAGAGAAAACCACTTTCATATGTCCTTTTGGCATGTTTGCCTTTAGGAAGAAGCCCTTTGGATTATGTAATGCACCGGGAGCTTTTCAGCGGTGCATGATGGGTATTTTCAGTGATATGATAGAAAAGATTATGGAGATGTTAAATGGATGATTTCTTCGATGCATGGAGATTCCCTATGAGGATGTCTAGAAAATTTGAGAGTTTTGGAAAGATGTGAGGAGAAAAATCTAGTTTTAAATTAGAATGTCACTTCATGGTGACACAAGGGGATTATGTTAGGACATGTAGTGTCAAGAATGAGTGAAACAAGCGAAGTTGAGTTGATCTCTAATTTAGCTACTCTAAAATGTGTTAAAGACTTCCGGTCCTTCCTAGGTCATGCATGGTTTTATAGGAGGTTCATAAAAAATTTCAGTGCCATAGCTCATCCCTTGTGCAGTTTGCTTGCCAAGGATGTCATTTTTGAATGGTCACAAGCATGTGAGGAGGCTTTTGAAAAGTTGAAAAGTATGTGATCTGTATCTATCATGCGACCTCTTATTTGGGACCTCCCTTTCGAAATCATGTGTGATGCTAGTGGTTATGCCATAGGAGTTGTCTTAGGGCCAAGAGAAGATAAAAAACCTTTTGTGATCTATTATGGTAGTAAGACTCTAGATTCCACCTATTCCAATTATACAACATGGAAAAAGAGTTCTTAGCTGTAGTCTTTACCTTAGATAAGTTTAGGTCTTACATTGTAGGGTCTCCCATAATCATTTTCACTAACCATGTAACACTGAAGTACTTGCTATCTAAGCAAGATACTAAGCCCGTCTCATTAGGTGGATCATACTTTTTCAAGAGTTCAATTTGACCATTAAGGATAAGAAAGGAGTTGAGGATGTGGTAGCTGATCACCTTTCTCATTTGGTTTTAGAGACAACTTATGATGGCTTGCCCATAGGTGACACTTTCCTCCGACGAGCAACTGTTTGCTCTTATCCATTGTCCTTAGTATGCTGACATTGTGAATTAATTAGTAACAGGACAAATCTCATCAAGGTAGACTTCTCAGCAAAAGAGGAAAACTGGTTGATGTTAAGTTATACTATTTTGATGACCCATACCTCTTTAAATATTGCCCTGACCAGTTGATGAGCCTAATGACGACAAAATTGGGGTGCTCACATACATCGTGCAGGAAGCTTATGGAGGGCATTTTCTACAAGGAAAACAGCGATAAAATCTTGCAAGCTGGTTTATTGTACGCTTTTAAGATTGTTTTGAATACTGCAAAACTTGTGCTAGGTGCCAACAACTAGGAGGGTTACAAAAAGAAACATGATGCCTCTTACCCCCATTTTAATCATTGAAATTTTTAACCACTGGGGTATAGACTTCATGGGCTCTTTTCCCTCTTCTTGTGGGTATCTTTACATTTTACTAGCGGTTGATTATGTCTCTTAGTGGGTGGAGTCCATTCCAACAAGAACTAATGACCATAAAATGGTTTTGAAATTTTTGAAAGAACACATTTTTTCTCGTTTCGGAATGCCTTGTGCGATCATTAGTGATGATGGGCTCCATTTTTGTAATAGACCGTTTGAGAATTTGGTTAAAAAGTACGGAGTCACACATAAGGTTTCTATCACTTATCACCCGCGGACAGTGGTCGGGCCCGAACTAACTTGATAGAAGATAAAACACATTTTAGAAAAGACGGTTAACCCTAATCACAAGGATTGGTCTCTTCGACTAACCGATGCTCTTTGGGCTTACTGCATTGCTTTTAAAACTAGTCTTGGTATGTCTCCCTCTAGGTTGGTTTATGGCAAAGCAAGTCACTTGCCAGTGGAAATGGAGCACAAGGCTTATTAGGCCATTAAGACTCTAAATTTTAATTTAGCTAAAGCAGGTCAACAGCGGATGCTGCAAATGAATGAGCTTGATGAAATGAGGCGTGAATCTTATGAGAGCTCTAGAATTTACAAAGAGAAGGTCAAGTTTTTCCATGACAAAAACATTGTGAAGATGACCTTTAAGCCTCAACAGAAGGTACTTTTGTACAGTTCTCGTTTGCACATTTTCCCAAGCAAACTCCGTTCTAGGTGGATTGGCCCTTTCGTGGTCAAGACGGTTCATCCCTATGGAGTATTCGAAATTGAGAATCCAGAGAATGAAAAAATAATTAAAGTCAACGGTCAATGCTTAAAGCCATTTCTTGAGAACTTTGACTGTCAGGAGAGTATCGAGGAGTTCGTAGATCCAGTCTACCAGGATGCCCCATTAGAGTAATTTCTGTTATTACTCATTGTATATAGTCTCTCATTTTTGGTTCCTAATCACTCTTTTTGGAATTGTGGATACGCTGACTCATGATATTCTTTTTGTCCCCTCCCTTGTCAGTTCAGTCCTTAGTGTTTATCCTTTCTTGCATTGAGAGACCCGATGCTCATTTCGATTCTTTGGGGGGAGGGGTGTGTATATACTAGTGTTCATACTCATACTTTCGCAGGGTAGTTTCTTTTTGTTTAAGGAGTATGTTTTGCTTGTTTGGGTTTAATTCAGTGTTTTTAGTAAGTTAATTGCATAAATTTTTTCGATTTTAGGCTTACATGAGAATGGAACTTGAACTTTTGAACTATGCTTCCCTTTGAACTTGTGTTATGAACTCTGTACATTCCTACTACACATGCACGCTAACAGGATTGAACAAGACCACTTCGTCATATTTGGGATCATTTTCATCCATTTCATGTCTCTTCTCATTTTTGAATCATGGTTTGCACCATTTATGTTCATCTTGAATATCCTTGGTATCGTAATTAGTACAAGTCATTGATTTCTTGTTTCCAAGCACAAACCTATGTGGCTTTGGCTTCATTTTGTGCATTTTTGCATAGCCTTGACTTTTTCTTGCATTTTATTCATTTTGGAACATTCGTACATAATTGAAAGATGATTTTAGGCCATTGTTGCTCATGTAAACTTCTAAATCATGCTTTGTCACCATTTGACTCGGGTTGAGCCTAAAAGTTGCCAAATTTGTTCAAAACCTTAGCATCCATGGTCATTTTTGAGTAAGCTTGTTTCAAAGTGTGATTGAAGGTGTTGAGCAATTTTGAATATGCATTTGAGATGTGCATAAGTGGGTTTGGGTGGAAATTGAAACATTATGCAAAGTTTGAGTATGCAATGGAGGAAAATTGCGAAATATGAACTTTCTACAAGGTCAGTATCGTTACTAAATATGTGAGTACCGATACTCATAACTAGTATAGGTCTAGAAGTGGCTTAGTATCGGTACTCAAAGCTGAGTACCAATACTCAAGTTGTTTGGGGGGAGTCTGTGGCATTTAATCTGGGGTACTCAAAGTCAGAATCTTTTGGTACTCAGCCTGCAATTTTGCCTTATTTATGCAAATTTCCACCCCATTTGAGAATTAAAACTCTCTCTTCTCTCTCTCTTCGCTCACCATCCGAAATCCCCAAACCATCTCATTTTTTTTCCTGCATCAAAACCCTAATCCTAGCCAATTTCCTCACCATCCAAACACCTTCTCAACTCACCATTACCTCGTTTTAATACACCCTCTGCATCAAACCTAACCTAGCCAACTTCCCACCATCAAACCCTCATTACACCATCACCCCATCCTCATCATTCTTAACCTTCAAAGTCCCTTCCTAACCATTTCATCACGAGAGTTGTGTTCGAGAAGGGTTGTTGCTTACCAAGGGGTCAAAATTGGAGTTCTCACTTGAAATCTGGGTATTTTGGAGCCTTTTGTGGGTAAGTGAGATTATTTCTCACATTTTGAGCCGTATAATTGTGGTTTGTACTGTTGTATTGGTATGGACTCTGATGTGTGCTACTAGTTGTGCGGATTTGGATTGTGTGTGGATTTGTCACAAAAGAGTTGTAGGCGAAATTTTTGGGGGATATGGGGAAGGGAAGTCTAGTGCTTGTCGAAATGGGCTTGTGGGAGTGTTTTTTGTGTGTGTGGGCAATCTTGGCAGTATTATCTCTTATTGTCATATAGATGGCAAAGACTAAAAATACCGGGAAAGGAAAGGCTGCCAACTCTTCTATGGAGCGAGCAATGAAAAAGAGAACGGTTAACACTTTTCAAGTGGTAAAAAAAGAGCAAGGGAAAACTCAAGAATTAGTCATCAGAAAACTGAGGAAGAAAGTGAAGGTGAGGAGATTGCGGAAATGTTTGATGAATATGTTGGAAGCTGTGCGAGCAAAGTGGGCCCAATCAATTGCAAAGAGAGGCTTTCATTATGAAAAGGGCATGAAAATTGGAACTTTTATTTTTGAGTTATAGTTTATTTGCAAAGAAGTAAAAGGTTATCTCCCCTCAGTTGTTAGAGAATTCTACTCTAACTTGAGTGAGAATCCTGATAAGGAGTTCCTTTTGGAGACCACAGTTACTGGTATGTGCTTATCAGTCGACCCAAAATCAATTGCCATATCTTTGGGGTACACTCGTCCTAGCATGGGTGATAGGCGCTTATCCGTTCAGATGCCATCCACGAAGTTAATTTGGGTTGTTTGCGATGCCATGCACTAATCGAGTGCTATTGGAGGATTTTTGCGGAAAAAAATTCATACTGGGGAAGCTGAAACTAGAGTATGCATTGATGAACAAGATTGTTCATAACATGATCGTGCCTAAAGGGAAAGAAAAGCTACCAAGTGAGGAAGAAATTCAGTTCTTGTTTAAAGTGATGAATGGGGGGCTTATTGACTATGGTGTTGTGATATGGTGCATTATGAGAGACTTCATTAAGTTCACGAGTGAAAAGAGTTCCATTCCATATCCAGCCCAGTTGCAAATTAGTAAGTTGGTATAAAGGGCCAAAGCTAGGAAAAGATGGATTAGCCTCGTTGGGCCCATTACAATTATAACGAAGCAGCGAGCCGTTTTATTAAAGCCTCCTTGACCTCCTAGCCACTTTAGGAGCATCTTCAGCATCGGCTCCTAAACCAAAGAGTACATCCCCTTTGAAAAGAATGGAGCGTAGGATAAAAGGGTGGTTGAAGTGCATCCTAGGAAAATAGAAACAGATTGACCACAAGCTCTTCGTGCTCGAGAGAGAGGTTCATTATCCTACGAGGAGAGCCTTCTGCTGTTGAAGGACCCCCTCCTAACTTGGAAGGGGATTCTGACGAGCTTGATGATTATGTGGATGAAGATGCATTCTTGACTGACGAAGGGGATTATGAAGAAGAGTAGTTGGATTTCTTAGGTTATCATAGGGTGGTGTTGGCAATAGGGTAGAAACCTCAGCCATGTCATTCTAACACCCATTTTGTTTCTTGAAAGCCTTTTTGTGTAACCCATGGTCATTAGAAGCCTATAAGTCCTTTTTTATTTTAATTTTGTTGGTTGTTCCTTTATGAATATTATATATGCTTAAGTACTTGGATACTGTTAAATGTTTATTTTCATCAATGAAATTTTATTCCCTTTAGGTGACTTCATTCTATTCCATTTTCAATGTCTTTGTTCCTTTGTATGAGTGTTGTTGGTTTTGTGAAAGTTCTCGTTGGATTATCACTACACTTGGAATTGTTGGTGCTCATTGAGTTCAAATGTTGGCATATTTTGTAAAGTTGTAGTACTATGTTCATGTTTGCTTATTTTGGAATTTTTCAATGTTTAAATGGTTTCTTTTGTGCTTTGTTATGCCTCTTAGTTGTTTTAGTTCTTCTTATTCAAATATTGCTAGGGACTAGCAAGATGCAGGTTGGGGGGTGTGTTTAACACAATAAGTACAGTGTTTATACTTGCTTTTATCCTTTCTAGCTTGTATTTTGCCCTTAGTTTGTGTAGAACAGGTGCTTTTAACTTTCTTTTCTGTTTTTATGCTTATGAAGGTTGCTCAATGTTCCTTTCACCTTTTTGAAGTGCCTTTGGATGCTTAGAGGACAACATGTTATGAAGAAAGCACTTATGCGCATTTTCACTTCCAAGAGGAGCCAAATTTCGAAGCAATTTGCCAAAGCCTACTCAAATCTTGTTCTCCCTCCCTCCTCAACCTAAGGAATGGTTCCCCAATGTGATTGAGGACTTTCAAAGTTGCGAGCATGATCATTCGAGGTTTTATGTGCCAACGGGATGTTCCATGCATCTAAGGAGTGGAATTATGCATAAATGAATATGAGTACCGGTACTCAAAGTCTAGTACTTGTACTCAAAGTTGTTAAAATTGCAGAGGAAGATGAGTACCGGTACTCAAAGATGTTAAAAGTGTAGATGAAGATGAGTACTGGTACTAGATATGTGAGTACCGGCACTCAAAGCTATTAAAGGCCCAATGGATGTGGAGTACAGGTATTGAAAAGTGAGTACCAACCCTGGTGCTTGAGATTCAACTGGGTGTATCCAAAATTATGATATTTGTGCAAGGGCACGGTCGTCTTTTGCTCCCCCATTCGTGTAGCTGTTTGGGGGGGGGGGGGCTTTATTTAAGCCACTTGAGCAGCTGAGTTGAACATACACAACTCCTACTTAGGTTTTCCTTTAGCTTAGTTAGGGTTTTCTCTCATTTTTCTTGGGTTTCTTGCAATTTCTATTTTGCCTAGGTTAGATCTTTGTTTGTTCTTGTAGTTAATCACTTGTAATACTTAGTCTAAGTCTTTTAGTTTGTAGTTTCATCTATAAACTTGTTCCATTCAGGTTTACATCAATCTATAGCATTTATTTATCTTCTACTTGCATTTATGTTGGATGTTCTTGCATTTATGAGTCATTTCCTAGCTTTAATGGGGTTCTAAACCTCCAAGATAGGATTCGAATGGTGGAAACTTATCACCAACAAAGGTAACAACACTCTCCCACCCCTTATGCTTCAATGGAAGTTGTATGATATTAAATTCTTACTACATTCTCTCTAAATGCTCAGTTTGACATATTCTTGACAATGTGTGAACAAGAAAATCTTGGCACACATTGTGCTTGAACCTAAATGCATGCTAAGTGTTTGTATAAAATTTCTAAGTGAGCATTTGACATCATTCTCCTATCATTCTTTGTGTAAAAAGATTTTAAAGTCATATCTTCCATCAAGGACCATTCCTCAATGGATCCTAGATGAGAATATAAGTGAGAGATGCTTGTTACCTAGTTGTGGATAAGTGGACCTAGAATCCTATCACTCATCTTTCTTGTGGATAATCTAATCTTAAATCAATAATTTTCCAAATCAAACAATGAAACCCCCCATGATTTACTTTATTTGCACATTCCTTGGAGATTAACACCTAAGGATCCTCTTAGAACCCCACTTTCTGTGGAGATGACCTGTGGACTTCCCACATAATTATTATGCTGGGCGATATTGAGTTCCTACACTTGGGAACATATTGAGTACACCAAAAAGGGATAAGCAAAGCCCATTCTTGGGGAAAAGCCTTTATTTACGGTCAATAGGGATCGCAAAGCCTATTTTAACTTTTCAATCCATAAGCTGGTACATATTTTCCTTAATTTTAAAGAGGTCAGAAGACCTGCTTTATTTATTCATAAGACATTGAGGGTATAACAAGCATGGCATTGAGGAATACAAAAGTTTGAGCAATGAGTGGTCAAAACAACCTACTTTATCACTCAAAGTAAATACTAGGAATAGTTTCCCCCAATCAAAAGTGGTCAATAGGACCTATTTTGCTTGTTATTCCCTCATTCTCTACCTTAGTTTTTCTTGGTAGTGTCAAACATTTCCCACATTATGAGAAAGTATTTATTGAGGTACTTCCCATTGATGAACCTTTTATGTGGCTCCCTTTAAAGGCTTAATAGCCAGTAGGCATTTCCGACCAGTACTTGGTAAACCTTGAATGGTCCCTCCCAGTTAGGAGAACATTTCCCAAATTCTCTGTCTTTAGAACCGATGGGTAGCACCAACTTACAAACGAGCTCCTCTTCTTCAAAACTCTTTCTTCCAACTCACTTGTTGTAGGCTTGAGGTACTTTTTTTTTTTTTTGGATCATGATGTGGTCGAACACTTGTAATCTATTCCCATCCAATGCCTAAAGTTCCATCATCATGGCCTCACCGTATTCATGAGTATTAAGGCCATTTTGCTTGGATACCCTTAGAGAAGGAACTACCCTTTGTCCTTAGATTCTGGTCGTACCCGATTGGCGAATCGAGCCGGTTTGGTGCGAGGCTCCTTATCTTGGGACTCTTTACTTTTTTTTTACAAACAATATTTTTTGAGCTTAACTTATACTGTGGGTATACAAATAATTTGTAATAACCAAAGTCATTCACATATACAAGACTACCACCGGAGTAGTATCCATTAAAATCTCTACACATATACTAAGTCCCAATTACTTGTACAAATTACTTATACATCGCATATCTAGCCTGACTTATCAGTTGGAAAACGATCTTTGGTGAGCACCTATCTACGAGATGGCCCACATTGGTGTGGAATGTCCTGTCCTCTTTATCTCCTCTTCAGTACCTACACGGATTGAACACCCGTGCTAAGCTTTACGCTTAGTGGGAACATATAGACAGTAACGACCAATAACAAAAATCGTCGTCACTCTCTTTTTACATTTACTTTTACTTATGCATATAACGAAGCCTATTCTTATGTGACTTCTAACTCATCTCATATTATACATGTAGATTTTATTAGCACCAGTTCCTTATCATTATCTTGTTCATATTACTTCTTGTGTCATGTCTTTTACAGGTTGTAACTTTCGTATCTACTACGCTGTATGATCGATCAATCATATTCCAAAGTAAACTTATACGTATACAATGGCAACTCGAGCAGATCAAGTCATATTAAATTCATCTGAGTCAAATCAAACTAATACCAATACATATTAGACTCTTATCATTATCTGATGAAGCATTAATCAACTCCTTTAGAAATTAAAATTTCATGATCTAGGATGCCCGTTAAATCCCCTTTTAGTTTTAGTTTTATTAAATTTTCATTTTTCAAAAGTGTCGACTGAATCCCCTACTTGGCCGGTTGGGATCAATTTGGGCAGGTTTACAGACGTTTCAATCAAAACATTTGACTACGTCTTATTAAATTTTCATTTTCAAAAGTGTAGCGACCCGAATATCCGACTTGACCCGGTTGGCGGATCCAGAAATTTAGACCCGGTTTATCGACATTTCATTATCTTTCGAAACATGTTGTTTATGTTATTCTATTTTAAACCTTTTAATTAAGCGAAAGCACTTCTTTTCGGGCAATCCCATGACCATTTACAAATTCAAAAGACCCATAACATTCACACTTAATAACATGCATTTACAAAATAATGCCTTTTTATCCACATAAACTCATGCTATTCATTTCGCATGCTTTTTCATTTTACACATCGTTTATCATATCTGTATGCATTTCAATAATAATTCAATTACAATTCAATTTATGAGATTTAAGCATACATATAAATCCATTTACACTCTTCAATGTTGGTTATTCTTTATTATTCCAATTCATTTCGGATTGTTTTAATGAATCCGCCGCTATTATCATTGATAATGTGCATGCATTTTACAGTGGTCTCCCGTCGCATGATGGATGGTGTTTTAGTGCACCCGAGCATGTGGTATTACTTTATTCCGATCTCCATCATAGGATCTTTGTTTAGTACTTGACATGTGGTATCACTATTCGGTCTCAATCATGGCGGATGCTGTTTGGTGCATCCCGATACGTGGTATCCTTGTCGATTTCTCCCGTCGCAGCGGATGCCGTTTGGTTCATCAAACCGCATTGGTATACTTATTCGGTTCTCACATCATAGCGGATGCGTTTGGTGCATCCCGACGCGTGGTATCGCTTATTAGTTCTCCCACGTCGCTAGCGGATGCCGTTTGGGCATCCGACCGCGTCGGTATCGCCGCCATTCGGTTCTCCGTCGCCAGCGGATGCCGTTTGGTGCATCCCGACCGCGTGGTATCGCAACCGGTTCTCCCATCGCCGGCGCATCCCATCATAGCGGATGCGTTTAGTGCATCCGACCGCGTGGTATCATTTATTCGGTTCTCCCATCATGGCGACGGATGCCGTTTGGTGCATCCCGACCGCGTGGTATCAATTATTCAGTTCTCCGTCATGACGGATGTCGTTTAGTTGCATCTCGACCGCGTGGTATCATTTATTCGATTCTCCCATCATGACGAATGCCGTTTGGTGCATCCCGACACATGGTATCATTTATTCGGTTCTCCCATCATGACGGATGCCGTTTGGTGCATCCCGACACATGGTATCATTTAAATGCCATACGCCATCAAGATGGATGCCGATTGGTGCATCCCGCCAAGTGGGACATTTCTTCAATGCCATACGCCATCATGGCCGGATGCGATTGGTGCATCCGCCAAGTGGGACGTGGAAAATTCCGAGTGCCTTCATGTGAATGCCGATTTATTGCATCCGTCGGCGGTTCGTCGATATATCAATTAATTCACATTTATGACAGATTCCGTTTAATGAATCCCGTCTTTATCATCATTCATATTCATTCGGTTTTCAAATATCACATTTCAATTCCATATTCACTTTCGTATTCACATTTATGACGGATTCCGTTTGATGAATCCCGTCCTTATTATCGTTCACCTTCATTCGGTTTTTAACTATCACATTTCAATTCCATAATCACTTTCGTATTATCTTTTCAAAGATATACTCAATCTATGTACTTATTTCATAAACTCATTCACATATTCATTCACGTATACTCATTCATGTATACTCATTCATAAATACTCATTCACGTATTCATTTCATATACTCATTCACATATTCATTCACGTACACTCATTCATGGATACTCATTCATAAATACTCATTCACGTATTCATTTCATATACTCATTCACATATTCTTGTCCCTCAATGAATCTATTTTACTTAGAAATTGGAATTATTCCAATTGGATCATCCAAAACAAAGTTATGGCATTTTCATGACCATTAGTCAATTTACCGATTACACTAGGGACAGTTTGTATTACTCATTTTTCCGGGGTTCTAACTTCATGTTTGACACTGTATATTTGTATTTATTTAAATCTAAGGTTCTAAGGGTTCTATTCCAACTGGAATCACCCAATTCGGAGCACCGAAACTCAAGTTACGTCCGAAACAACCCGGACTACTTTATGATCAAAACTGAAACCAGAATTTGGCTTGCACATGGCCCCACTTTGAGTGAATTTTTGGACCACTTAGAGTCATATTTTGACGATGCCTATTTCTTTATGTTTGATTCTCCTTGAAGTCTATTTTAATTTTCCACTTGAATCACTCAAATTGGATAAGAAATGAGCAAGTTATGGCCAAAATACGAAAACTAGTTGGCGGGAAAAGCGAACGGGGTGTGCTAGGTACACCACAGTGTCATCTTACGGTACACTTTGGCCTCTGGTGGGGTGTACCGGTACACTACTGTTCATGTACCGGTACACCTTCCGAAATTTGCCCAGATTGTGTATTTTCTCCCCTTTTTTCCATATTTTTGATACCCAATTCAATTCTATACTTCATATACACCTCAAAACCATTTCATATTCATTTTGTAACCTCTTTTCTATTCAATTCCTCTTTCAATACTTATCTTTACTTCAAAAATCTATCATTAATTACTCTCAAATAACTCTAATATGGGTTATGACCCATACACAAACCAAATACAAGGATTTGTTAGGGTTGGTTCTTGACTCTTTTACCTTACAGGTGAATCCATGAATCAACCTCGAAGGGAGGATTCCATGTTTTCTTTACATTTGGGGTTTTACCCACCTTACTCCCATTAATCTTTTGGGTTAGGATGAAATCCTATCAAACCCTAACAAGAAATCAATTACCAACAAGAAACTCATGTTGGGATGAACTTTTATCAAACCACACAGAGGTTTGGGGCAAACCATTAACCAAACAAAACCAAGGATCCATACCAAAAATCCAAGTTCCATACTCAAAGTTAGTAGTTCCATACCTTTTTGCTTGATCTTGGCTTCTCCTCTTCTTCTCTTCTTCTCTTCTTCTCTTCTTCCTCTTCCTCTTCTTCTCTCTTTTCCTCTCCTCTCTCTCTCTCTACGGTTTGGTCTCGAAATATAGAGAGACCAATTTATAAATCCCATGTTTTGCTAAGGCCATGTTTGGCCAGTAAAATCCATTTTTTCTTTAAGTTTTCATAATTGCATTTAGGTCCTTAGACTTCTTTCTTTTTGCAAGACAGCTTATGGCTATTAATTTGCCCCTCATCTTTCTCGAATCCATAATTATATAATCTTATTGATTTCCCATGCCTCTCATATCCTCAGTAGTAAATTACATATTTACCTTTGGCTCACATTAGTCGAGTCTCTCGTTTGTTCCCGAAATTTCCTATTTAGTTTTTAATATACCTAAATAAGTCGAAAACTGCTGAGGTGTCTTTAGGGTATTCTGACCACTTCGTGGAAGCCTTGCATCCTGCCTATTGGAAGGACTTACCCTTGTAGAACCTCTTTTAGAAGTTCTATAAGGCCATAAGGTCTTAGATAAAATTTTGTGCCAATCTTTAGGATTATCCTTCAACATCTTCTCTAAGATGCTTATCAACACCATATTAGAAGCTTCTTTCTACCCATTTGCTTAGGCATAAAAGGGAGTGGATATGATGAGTTGAATGCCATAGTCCTTGGAAAAATAAGTCATCCCATCCCTAGTGAATATGGTGCCTTGGTCGGTTGTAATGGATTGAGGAATTCCAAATCTATGAATGATATGTTCCTTGATGAATTGGATCACAACCTTCTGCTCTACCTTCTTCAAGGGTACTGCCTCCACCTATTTAGTGAAGTAGTCTGTAGCAACTAAGATGAAGTTGTGTCCCTTTGATGAAGCTGGGTAGATTTTCCCAATTAAGTCCATGACCCATCCTCTAAAAGGCCATGGTTTCACAATTGAGTGGAGTTCCACAGTAGGTATCCTTTGTATGCTGCCATACTTTTGACATTGTTGATAGCCATTAGAGTAATTGATGCAGTCACTTAGGATGGTTGGCAAAAAATATCCATGTCTCCTAATCAACCATCACATTTTTATCACAAACGATGGGCTCCATAGATCATCATGAACTTGCTTCATCACTTCCATCTTTATGCAGGATGGATAGGCATCCTAATGTGTAGCATCAGGTCTTCTCCTGATTCCTTACAGTAGGATGAAGTTATGTGATTGAGCTTTCACTTTATAGGGGACCTTCCTGTTAGGATCTTCTAAATACTCTCCGATCTTAATTCTCTAGTCTCTTGCAACACATGCATCCGTATTGAAGACTTCTAATTTGATTCCTTTTCCATAAATTGAGGGGTGATTCTTCTTTCCTATCACAATAAGCTTATGAGTCAATTCTTCGCTCATCTTCACCCCTGAGGCTACTTGTGCTAGCTCATCCACTTCCTAATTAGATTCCCTAGGCATGTATTCAAAATCCATTGAGTAGAAAGAATCTAACAATTGAGTGGAAGCAGTATAATAAGGAGCTAGCAATAAGCTGTTGCATTTATATTCCCTTGTTACCTGCTGAAGCACTAATTGAGAGTCCCTAATGATATGTACCTCTTGTGCTCCAAGTTCCAACAAGATCTCCAAACGGATCACTAAAGCCTCATATTCAGGTTGATTATTGGTGCACTTGAAAGATTGGGTAGTCCTTATTCCTTTTGGTGAGATGATTACTATCCCAGCTCTAGCGGAATTCTCCATGCTAGAGCCATCAAACTTAAGAACCAAAGGCCACCTTTCTACTTCATATATTCCTAATTCCACATCCTTTTATGGTTTGATTTCTAATGAAGAATGATTAGCCAGAAAGTTAGCTAAAGCTTGCCCCTTAACCGATTTATGTGGAAAATAGACCAAGGTGAACTCTGACAAAGCAAAGGAACATTTCCCGATTCGTCTAGTTATTAAGGATTGACTTTGCATGTATTTCATCAAGCCGGTTTGGGAGACCACATACACTTGAGACTTGATTAAGTAATGTCTCAATTTTGTACAAGCAAAGTATAGGGCTAAACACAACTTCTCAATGAGTGTATACCTTGTTTCTACTAAATTTAGGACCCTACTCAAATAGTAAACAACCTGCTCATGGTCTTTAGCATTATTTTATGCTAGAAGGCATCCTATAGACTCTTTGTAGTTGATAGATAGAGTTTGAGTGGCTGACTCCTCAGAGGTGGCATTAAAACAGGGGGCTTAGAAAGGTAGCCTTTGATTCCATCAAAAGTTGTCTTGTGCTGCTCCTCCCATTTAAACTCTTCCACTTTTTTTAGCTTGATTAAGTCAAAGAACACCTTAGTCTTCCCTACCAGATTAGAGACGAACCTCTTTAAATAGTTCACCTGACCCAGGAACTTTTGAAGCTTTCTTATTTTGAGGAGCCTTGGTTGAAATGATGGCCTTGGCTTTGTTTTGATCCACTTCCACTCATCTTTGGTGAACTAGAAACCCTAAAAAATTTATAGCTTGAACTCCAAAAGAACACTTGAGTGGATTGAGTTTTAGTTAATGGAGTCTCATTCTTTCAAAAAATTTCCTTAAATGATTCACATGTTCGACGATCTTCTTAGATTTAACCACAATGTCATCGATAGAAATCTCCATGTGGTGGCCTAACATATCATGAAAGATGGCATTCATAACCCTTTGGTAAGTTACGTCATTGTTCTTCAAACCAAAGGGCATGACCAACCATTCAAACGTTCCTAAGGAATCAGGACATATGAAAGCAGTCTTAGATATATCATCAGCAACTATTAGGATTTGGTTATACCTAGAAAAACCGTCCATGATGGACAATAACTCATTATTTACACTGGAGTCAACTAACATGTCAGCAATAGGCATTACATACATGTCTTTAGGAGTGACAACATTTAAATTTCTAAAGTCTACACAAACTTTAAGTTTCTCATTCTTCTTCATCACAGGGATAATGTCTTCCAACCACTACACATACCTTATCTAAAAGCTTCTCAATCTCCTCTTTCACCTTCAGCTCTACCTCCTTGGACATTCTTTTGGGTGGTTGTTGAAAGGGGTAGAACTCGACTTAGCCAGTGACGATGTTCCACAATACATGCAACCGGCATCTAGTCATAATTCCAAGCAAAGTAGTCTTTGAACCCTTGTAGTATTGCAATAATCCTCCCCTTCAAGTCGGAAGGCAGCAAGGAACTAATATAAGTAATCCTCGGCTCCTCCACAGTGCCGAGGTTCACTTCCTCCATGGGGTCGGGTACTTGAGGCTGCGTGTCTTCGAACTTAAGAGGGGATTGCTCCAAATCCTCCATATGTATCTCTCCATCTTCTTCATATATATCCCCTTTAAAAATCATCTCAGCCTCATAAGTGTCTTGAAGGTGTTCTTCTTCAATCTTTTCCACAGTCTACTACATTCTTATTTTGAATATGGCAGTTGCAGCTACTGCCTTTTCCTTTTTAGAGTAATTAGTCATCATCAGTCTCCTTGATGATTGGACCACTCGTTGGCCTATAAGGCATGAATGTAGTCACCTTTATAAGTTTGGCCGTCTCATTTTAGTTCCACAGGCACTTTTGAGTCCGGCGTATTGTCACGCCTGTACGACCCGGCTGGAGGGCGAAGCTGGATCGGGGACGCGGACCAGTTTAACCATATATACGTTTTCAAATACTATAGAAATAAATGTCGCATAATCATTTGGGTTAAAAAAGGCCCATCATTTTGTCAATTAACACTTTCATTCAATATGACATGTATGCCCTTTCAACATTATCATTTACAAAACATTTTCAGAGTTCATCTCCACAAATAAATCAAATATGTTCTTCCCATGAAAGCTTACACATTTTTGGTTTCATTACAAAAAGGATCAAATAATGTCATGGGTTGAAATGTATGCATGAGATGGAGCGTTAACTTATACTCCGCATTATTCTACGAAAACTCTGAACTCTGCGGTCTTTGCTCTTGTCCCTAGTCACTCAGTACTTGTGCGATGATAAAAACAACGCGCTAAGCATTTTCATGTTTAGTGGTTATATGCAATTCTCTCTTCATTTCAATTAAACACAAATATGCAGCTTTTCTGAAACAATTTTTTGGCACAATTTCAATAGTCCATGCAATATACATTATATATATGTGCTTATTTCACATACTTTCATTTGCAAATCATTTGATCACTTCAAAGTATACAATTTCATATGCAATATTTCATTCGAAACTCAAATAATGCATTTCACACGTTTACTTATAATTTTGCCCTTAAACAAATTTAACCATTTCTTTCGGTGCCTAGGATAACGGAATCACTGGCACGGTCCCGTTGGGTAGCAGACTAGTAAAATTATTTTTTTTTATAACATAGTACGGTCCCGTTGGGTTGTTGACTTGTTATTTAAAAATCATTGTGTGTACACTATCGATACTGTCCCATTAGGCTACGGATCGGTATGCCATTATATTTCATTTCGTTCACAATACTGTTAGTTTGACCCTTATTGGTATACTAATCTATCCTTAACTCGAATATGACAGATAACATTCTATTAAGGGCATTAAAACTCAGTCATAGTAATTTACAATATTCTGCATAAATTTATACCCAAATAATACATTTTGATGCTCATGCAATTTTTATGGCAATGCATTTGAAATCAATTTTCCCAAATCTCTTAAAATAAATCACATATGCCATTTTCTTGAAAATCATTTCAACCAACAATCACAAAACTTGAAATGAGAGAGGTATGGAGAACAAACCCAAAGGTTGTAAACTCTCGTTCTATCATGTCTGTTCTTAGTCAGATTTCTAAGTCATATTTTAATCCATCATAATTAGAACAATATTAGTTGGCTTATTTAGGTTTCTAGTTAGGGTTGTTTTCTACCTAACTTCCTTCAAGTTAAATTTTCTGGGAACAAATGAGCCATATTTTACCCAACTTCCTTCAAGTCCATTGTTCCCTTATAAATCTATTTTATTCAAAAATTGGAATCATCCAGTTCAGAGTACCGAAACTCAAGATATGTTCAAAACAATCGGGACTACTCTATTTTCAAAACAGAACCAGAATT
Source organism: Tetrastigma voinierianum (assembly GCA_016808115.1). Lineage (NCBI taxonomy): Eukaryota > Viridiplantae > Streptophyta > Magnoliopsida > Vitales > Vitaceae > Tetrastigma > Tetrastigma voinierianum. The sequence continues at coordinate 116,243 of JAEQBH010000950.1, forward strand.
TGCCCAAAAATAAAGCTTCAATTTGACGAATTTCTGGGTCCAATGGGGTCCAAATTTGAATACAATTGTTTCAAGGAGATTTGTTCTCCTAGAAGTCTAGTTTACCTAAAAATTTGGATGAGTGAAACTCAACTTATGGCCTAAATACTAAAACTGTTCCAAACACCAAAGCATGCCATTGGAACTAGAATTTGCATAAGCAGGCCTCGCTTTAGCAGTTTTTGGGTCTAATAGAGTCTAAATTTGAATACACTTATTTCAAGAAGATTTGTTCTCCTAGAAGTATAGTTTATCCAAAAATTTGAATCACTCAATTTTGATGAGTGAAATTCAACTTATGGTCTAAATACCAAAATTGTTCCAAAACACCAAAACTGTACCAAATTGAACCCAGAATTTGCAGCAGGCCTCGCTGACAGATTTATGGGTCCAATGGGGTCAAAATTTGAATACACTTATTTCAAGGAGATTTGTTCTCCTAGAAGTCTAGTTTACCCAAAATTTGAATCACTCAATTTGGATGAGTGATGGCCCAGAAAAACAAAAACATGAGTTTGGAAAATTTACAGCTGACATCTCCTAAAACCCCAGCATTTCCTTTGCTAAAATTCCTCGTCTAATCCTAACCCAAAGCACTTTGAAACTTAACTAAGCACTTAAATAAGAACTGATCTACAACCATTTAAAACACTTATATTCCGATTTGGGGTTTTCATTAAGCCCAAACACAACATTTAAGGGAAGTTAGGGTTAGTTCAAACCTTAAATATCTTGATTTCTTCTACTAGCTTGACTCTAGCTTCCTTTTGCTTGATCAAATGGAACCCAAGATGGAGAGAATCACACCAACTTGGCTCCCTCTCTAAACCGTGCCCTTCTCTTCTCTTTTACCCAAATGAGAACTCTCTCATTCTAAGACCAAAATTTGGTCTTAATCCACATCCTTCATAAGGCCATGTTTGGCTCTCACATTTTTGCTCATTTTCCTTTTTTTTTTTTTGCATTTTGGTCCTTATTTTGTCTTTCATTTACACTTCATTTCATCAAAATTTTTATTTTGGCATATACATACTCAGTGTGATAGTTGGTTATCATTTTGAAATTTTACCAATTTAACCTTAATTCTTTTATAATTTTCGGGTTTTATCATTATTTTTTCTTTCACAATATAAATTCTAGAAAAATACAATTTAACTTATTTTATACCCTAAACATGTTATAAAACTGCTAGGGTATTTTTAGGGTGTTACAGTTTGCTTTCCTTGGGGCCTTATCTTTCATTCTGCTAGTGAACTTGATCAGACCGAATTCCTGATCATAATATTTGGCTTCCATAGAGCCTGTAGCTACCATGAAGGGATGCTTATCCACCCGCACCAACTCCACTTCATAACCCTTCCAAAACAGTAAGAACTAGTGAAGAGAGGACGACACACGCCAGTTGGCATGAATCTAGTCTCTCCTTAGCAAAATGTTGTAATTTGTAGTGGAGTCTATCATAAAGAAGGCAGCTAATGATGTTTTGCTACTAATGGTGATATCTATAGGTAGTATCCCCAAGGTCTTGGATACTTCTCTAATAAAGCCAAACACAACCATCATTGTTTCTATCAAATCACTAATGCTCCTTCCTAGAGCTCTCAGCATCCTCAATGGCATTACATTTATCGTTGATCCATTATCTATCAGTACCTTAGATACCGGTCTGCCATTGAGATGAGCTCTTACTTACAAAGGCTTTATGTGCCTCGTCATTTACACAAAAGGTTTCTCAAGTATCACCTTCTAGGGTCTGCATTCTTCAAAGGAATCTGTGGTGACCCCACCGTGGCCCTCATCTTCCCCTGTTGTAGGGTGCTTCCCTTCTACCTCCACTAGGTTTTCCTCTGTTTTTTTTTTTACTTGAAGATAGTTGGAAATGTTAAAGAAACAATGAAACAATTTAAAGAAATAGGGATTTTACCTATTAATAAGGCCTTCGAGTTCATTACTTCATCTACACTACTCATTGACTCCATATCCTCAGTAGCTTTCCTCCCAAACTTTGTTTTTTCCAAGGTAGGAACCATTCCTTCCTTCATTTTCTCTAATTCCATAGCCTCCTTCAAGAGTGTTTTATTAGGTACATCAATGAGCTGCTCTTTGCCTTTGTATCCTCCTCTTCTGGGTCCTAGAAAATCTTTGGGGAAATTTTTTGTGCTGTCCCATATGCCACCTTTGACCAGAAGAAACCCTAGGAGGAATGATACATCTCACAAGCCTTTCCATCTCTGCAAGCCTCTCCCTTGAAAAAACATGTTTGTTTTCCACCATATCTTTTGGAGAAGTGAATTTTTCCCTGGGAGACATCATTCTGTACCTTGGAGAACTGAGTCTACTTCCTAGAAAAACAAGCCTAACTGGAGGAACATATCCTTCCCCTGTCTTCTCCCTTGGAGAAGTGAAGTTGTTTGCAATCTTCTCTCTTAGGGAACAGAATCTACCCTGGAGGAGTGATTCTATCATCTGGTAGAAACCTTCTTTTACTTAGAGGAACAACTCTATCCCTAGATCCACCTCTTGGAAATCTGCAGCTCTCTCCCTTGGAAAAATAGATTTGTTCGCATTCTTTCTTGGAATAGTAACTTTCACTACAACTTTGTCATTTGGAGGAGTGAACTTACCCCTTGCGGAAAAGGCTATGTTTTTTAAGGAACATTCTCAAAACCTGCCTGTATCATTTTCCCTTGGAGCAGTGAACCTACCCCATGGAGGGGTGGGCCTTTCTACAACCTTTTCTCTAAGAGGAACAAATCCATCTCCTGGGGAGTTCATCTTGCCTTTTAAGGAAAGTCTCATTTTCTTAGAGAATCGGTTATGTTGCTCTACTCCCTACTGTATCCCCTTCACTGAATTTCTACTTGATGGAGGATCCGTACAAACTGAAGACCATTAATTTTTCAATTTATCAACATGGACCAAACAATATTTAGGTACCCATATATTTATTGGAGAGAGTTTTCCTACCTTCTTGGATTCTATCAATGCTTTTAGGTCGAAGCTAGCACTATTGATTGAGGCCACTAGTGGGAAAGGGTTCTCATCGATTGCCATAGCCTCTTTTTTGTTAGGGAACTTGAGTATCCCTTTGTCGATCTTGTCCTGTATGACATTTCTAAATCCTAACATGCATTAGTAGTGTGGTTCCATGAATTGTGGTACTTATAGTAAGTCTTTCCCCTTAGTTTATCCTTGCCAGGGATCTGGTGTTCTTTAAGGAAGGTAATGATTTTTTCTTTCACTAGGAAATCGAATATTTCCTTTGTCTTTGCTACCTCAAAAGTATATTGGACATGTGTACTAAAAATTTGTGCCTTCTTCCATAAAGCAGGTGCCTTTTCTACCAAAAGAGGACAGGTGAATGTCCCTGTAGTAGATAAATCTGCCACTACCACCTCCTGGTTCACCTCTTGAAAATAGGTCCCCATAGGCTTCTTCCTTCGATAACTTTCTTCCTTGAGCAGCTCCTCATATTTTGTCACCTTAGCTTTAAGTTCATAAAAATATCTAAATTCCATACCTTGGAATTTTTTCCTCAACTCATTGTCCAAACCCCTTTGAGTCATTTTCACCTACTTTGTCTCTGGAAGATGGATCTTGCATATGTTTCTCATCTTCTTGAATCGAGAGATGAACAAATCATCGATCTCCCTATTTCTTCGAGTCACTCTGGACAGTTTTGGAATGCACACTTTAGGCTCAGCACTAAAGAACTAAGTGTGGAACTGCCTTTCAATTCCTTGCTAACTTCGAATGGAGTTCGTTGGCAATGTTGTATACCAAGTGAATGCTGCCCCTACAAAGAGTTAGGAATTAATCTAAGCTTGAAATGATAGAAATTCTTATGTTAGCCAACTCCCACATTTGCCTGATAAATCACAGCAACATGCTATAAGGTGGATTAGCGATCTTCTCCAGAGAACAAGGAGAAATCAGGGATCCTATACCCCCTTAGGTAGGGGTTCTCCTAGTCTATCATTTCTAGATAAGGTTTGTAGAAATTCGGGCGGCAAATTTACTGAGGAGCGACCCGCCTCGCTCTATCTTTGCCTCTTTGATTTATCTAAATCTTGTATTGAAATTTGGTTGCCCAAAAGAATTTGTGAGAATTTGTTGAACTTGCTATCCCTTATTGCCATTCACTCTTGCAGGCGGCTGCATAATCCTTTGCCGCCACCACCCCAGGCCTCCATTTAAAGAAAAGCCACCTTCATATGCTTTAGGTTGTGTAAGAGGATTAGTCTGAGCAAAAATCCTTCGAGGGGCTGTGGCTTTGGCTGCATTAGTTCTTTACCTTGCTATATTCTCTAGAGTACCACCCTCTCTCCTATGGGGAGGAAGGTATCCTTACTCTACTGCATAGGTGGCGATGAAATTTTTGCTTCTTATAGGTTCGGGATGCTACCCACCGATTCGTTAGAAAATTTCCTTTCAAGCTTAGAAGCAACTTCCTACCTTGGTTACCCCATTTCTCTAAGGTTCTCCAAGATGGATTGAGATTGCTACTTTATTTCTTCCATAAAGGTAGTCATGATCACTCGCTGACTCTTTATTTCTTGCATGAGAGCTTGAAATTCGTTAGAATTGTTAAAGAAAAGAATAGGCACATCCATATTACCTTTTACTCTTCCTTGTTGATAGAGTACATTGGATGGATTCCCCTACTATTGTACTAGAGAATTCATCAAGTTTTTCATTTGTTCCACCAAGGTTGGAACTCTTCCTTCTTGTGCTACTTCTGCAGCATCAGATCCTAAGTCTGGAGACTCTACAATTGTCTTATTCCTCAATTTTTGTGGCATTCTTCAGCAAAAATGGGTTCCACCGGGAGTGCAAAAAATATGTTTCGGTGGATTTTCTAGTGGAATTCACCAGAACATACAAAAGCACAAAAATTGGGAATGTGCGGTGTGCCAGAAAATTATAGTATTTCTGAATTGAAACTATGCCGAAATTTAACTTCTGCTCAAGCGAAAAATGGATCCCCTAGTTCCCTTGACCGTTCCCTAGATTCTAAGCTGTAAAATACCTTGAAAATTAGATTGCATAGATTGAATTGAAAGCTAAGAGGAAACTTAACGGATTAGTTTGAAAATAGCAGATTTCATTTTAGAATTAGTCTGGAAATCAAATGGTGAAGTAAGAAAGATTTTAAGTTACAAAATGATTGGAAAGAAAAACACATAAAACTAAGCTAAGAATTTGGAAAAGAAAGATGTTGAATTTGTAGAAATTCTGAAATGCTCTTGCTCGGTTTTGAGTTTAAAAGTTGGGTCCTCTTGTTTTGATGCTTTGATTCCCTTTTATAGGCATTTCTTAGTAACTACATCAACCCACTTTCTCCAACAATTGTCCATGTCTCTACTAAGGAGTCTTGCTCCTCAAGTAATTTTCTTTGCTAAGTAATTAGCCACCCTCTACCATGTTATGACTTGGGAGAAAAGTCTCCTCCATGCACGCAGAATGAGAGTCTGATATTCTCTGCTAGCAGCTTAATTTTTTTTTAAAAATTCCACAAATATCCTTGGACCCTTTTTATGGGCTGATCCTCATGGGCTTGGGCTTTATTGGATTGGGTTGAGCTCACACGGTTTGGGCTTGACATATCTATCTAGCCCATTCCACTATCAATTGGGCCCAAAAATTATTTTTAGTGTCAACAATATAAAATATTGATCATGTTTTTAAATGTTTAAGAAATTTGGGAAGGAATAAAGTATAATTATCCCACTTTTCTCATAATTGAAGGTGATTTTCTTTTTTGATTAAAAATGATTTATAAAACTATAAAAGTCATTGCAAACTGTTCCAGCAGCTAAAGGAAAAAATTGGTATAATTTTATGGAATATTTGGACTCATAGAAACCAAGGTCTATTTAGAAAGATCCAACCAAATCCATTTCTCGTCATTGAAAAAGCTACCTTAATATTTCAAAATCTTCAGGATTATTTGATGGACTCTTATCATATAAACGAAGGACATTGTGTCACTTGAAGGGTTGCAAAGTGGATCCCCTCGATTAATGGTAGATTCAAATTGAACTTTGATAGTTTAAGGGTCCAAAATAATAGTGCTTTAGGTTGAGTTATTAAAGACTCTAACGATATTATAAAAATGGCTGCATGTAAACATATAGGAAATTCCTCAATTATTGTTGTACAACTTTAAGAGATAGCATTTTAGCTGCCAAGAATAGGGCTTTTTGAACTTTGAGATTGAAGGCAACTCAAAAATAGTTGTAGATTGCTACAATAAGAAGATTAATATCCCTAGTTTCTATTTTTTTTTATTAATGGATGATATCTGGAAGTTACCTCAGGATCTAAATGTTTATATTTGTTGACATGTTTATAAAGAAGCAAATAGAGTTGTGTTGATTATTGGCTAAAAAATATCTTAGTATTTTAGATTCAAATGTTTGATGGTTAAATTTCCTTAAAGATGTTATATATATATTAGTTTTAAAGATTATCGTGATTCTCTTTCCAATCACGTTAAAGATTATTGTGGTTCTTTTTCGAATCGTTTTGTAAGATCCTTGTTAGTTTTTTCAAAGCAAGAAAAACTCACATAGTCTTATTATTTTATTATATATGTTTATATATTGAAAAAGATTTTAGATGATTTTTTTTCCAAAAGTCGAAATGATAGAAGCAATAAATATTAAGAATTGCTATTTATTTTTATTTTATATTTTCTTTTAAGGTAAAAATCACTCTCCATGTGAATTTTTAGGTCATAATTTATGATGATATTTGAGGAAGCTATCACTTCTTTTATTTATTCCCCAACTTTATTCATTTCTCCCCCTCACCTCGCTAGTAGTGATTTATCTCCTCATTTATTTCATCTATGTATTCTTAATTTATTTCCCATGCATGAACACTAATTCATTATTTTTGTTGATATTATTCATTTTCTGTGTCACATTAACTTTTATGACTTTTTACTAAAAAAAAGTTGATCTTTTTGGCTTATGTTCATTTTTTATATTAATGTTTTTTTCAATATCAATTATGAAAGCTCTCTCTTTTTCATTATTGATTTGATTCCATATTAAGTTTATATTAATGTACTTGGTGCTATTTTATTTTCTGGGGGTTTTGGTGCTGATATTGTTTTTAGTTTATTTTATTTTTACAAATTTTATAATCTCTAGGAGTAGCAATCTTTTTTGTTTTGAGTACATCAAGGAGTAGTCATGTTAGTATGTGTTCCTAATCATTTGTATTATATGGCTCTTAAGTATTGTCTTTAAAGCCGTCAGATGTCTGCCATGTGGTAGGCTTCCCACTTTTAATATAAGAGAATCTTTTTGTTAAAATAATATTAAAAAAAAAAGGAGAGAGGTGAGACATAACAAAGAGTGTAGATTTTTTTTAACAACTAAGCATTTTATTATAATATAGAAAATTGTTTTCATTGAGACTCCAACTTTATCCCTCCCCTTCCTGAATGTCTTATATTTTAAAGAAAACTTTTAAGCGTTTTTATGTCGATTAGGCTAAGCGGGGCGACTATCTTCTTTCATATATTAGCCTTCATCATAAGTTTATTTGTCTTTTACCCTTTCACTTTATTTTTCAATAATTTCATAATCTTCTCATTTATATATGTTCAAATTATTAAAATAAAACCCATACATATATAGAAATCTTCTAAAACTAAAAGGCAGAGTATAGGAAGGGGAGGGGTCCCGAGCTCGAGTCCTAATAGAAATAATTTACTACATTGTAACTAAAGTGATTAATTGTCCAAAAAAAAAAAAAAAATCCTCAAAACTAGAACTTGCATAAAATGGTCTATTATTTCCCCTGTGGTAGTGGTACTAGTGGTGTTGAATAGAAGTCTCCCAATGTGTTACATCACATGCTCTATGAATACATAATGCATTCAAGGTAAATAATTGCCTTTAGTTTCAAATTTATTTGGGCAGCTTACAAACCTACAACACTAGTGAATGCAAATTAACCATTATATTCAATGCACAATCTACACGCAACAACTTATGTTATACATTGTGGTGGTTTTGTTTGCTAAATATAATAGTGCAAAATTTGCTTTTATAGATGGTTATAAGCATTCTTTATGCTTTTATTTAAAGCAATTGGGATTTGAATTAGTGGTAAGTTTTAAGGAAAAACATAAGGGAAATGCTTTTAGTTTTGTCTTATAATTCTTTTTACATATCATTCTATTAAATTCTAGGGAAACTTATGCTATAAAAAATATATATTAAATGATTGTCAATTAGAGATGGCAACAGGTGGGTTTAGGATTGGGTAGCCCCATCCCAACCACACCTCGATTAATTTCAATTATTTATCATCCAGTCCTACTGGGGTATATTAAATGGGGATTCCAGTATGGTCGGAATGAGAAATTCCTATGTTGGCCTCATTTAGCTTTTATATTTTATGTTTATTTATTTTAAATTTTTATTATATTAAATTAAAATATAAATAAATAAATAAATAATATTTTATATTTTTCATAATTTTATTTATATTAAAAAATTATTATTATTATTATTATATGTTAAAATAAAAAATAAAATAATTTAAAAATCTTTTTTATATAATTGAAGAAGGGTTGGGCGGGACTAAAAAATACCCGAACCCATCCCAAATCCATCAAAAACTGGATTACATTAATTTCAAACGCCTATCCCATTAGAGACGGGTGTAAAAACTAAAAAAAAAACTCGTCGTTGCCATCCCTAAAGCCAGCAAGTTAACCAGAAGATAAGCACACCAGAGAACTTGAAATTGCAACACCAGACATCCCTTGAACAATTAAAACGGAGGCATAAAATTAAACAATATGCCAAGCATGATTTCGGAATTATAAGTGAGAATACCTCAACAATAATACATCAAATCTTCAATAACAACTTGAAATTCAACATGGGTATAATCCTTTAGTTCCAAATTTTATTTGAACAACAAACTTATAATTAAACCTACAGCACAAGTGAATGCACACAATCATCATATTTTTTAATTCACCAATCTAAACGCAAACGCAGCGACTCATGTCTCCATTGAATCACGGAATGTCAAACCCGAACCATCCAATTTCCGGTCCATGACCTTGTCCAGGCTGTCCGCCATCTCAGAGCTCAGATGATTCTTCCAGTCCCCAACCTCACCTTTTCTGAAAAAACTCTTTTTCTCAATCACAAAGTCTTTAGCTTGCAATACACCAGTTTTGTTCACTTCCAAGTTTCTCAGACTTCCGAAGCTACACAGCTCTATAATTTCATCCACAACACCTTTTTTCTCTTCCTCTAAAGAAAAGGGAAAGCCCAAGAACTCCCCCATCCTCTTAACATGAAATAAAGAATCGTGCTTCAAATCTTCATACTTCAAGAACATTACCCTCTCAGGCCATTCCAAGCTTGCGTTCCAATACCCTAACACATGATCCCAGAATGGCCCGAAAAGAGAAACACCCTTACAGAACAGCCTGTCGCTTCTTCAACAATGGAGAGGGCAGAGGCCTGGAGTCTGTTAGATTTTCTTTGAAGAAGTACATAGAAACAAACACATCTTTCGGGTTTCGGCACAGATAGAGGATTCTACATTGAGAATTAGTTGTGATAGAACTAGGTAATGAAGGGAAAGGGATGTGGGTTTGGAAGAGGTGTGTGTTTGGGGTGTTGGGATTGGGGTAAGGGATGTTCCAGTGGAAGTAGAATTCTAGTAAGGGGACAAGTTCATGGGGGTTGGATTTGAGCAATGGATGTGTTGAAAAATTGAAATTGGTTCGGTTTATAATGGCGAAAATGAGAGCTTTGAGCCAAGTAGTGCCTGATTTGGGAGTGGAGGCGAGGAAGATATCAGGATTTGTTGCCTTGAAGCTTTGTTGTGCCCACATGACTCCTTCAAGATTCATGGGAGTGTACCAGAAACCTTGGTACTGGTACAGGGGATCAGACGTCCAGCCCAGTTCTTTTTGGAGGGTTGACATGATCTCTCTGTTGCGTTTGGAGATTATCTGTCTGCTATTACATTCCCTCTTTGTTTCCATGATCTCCTCACCATCTTTGGTTGGAACCAAAGATTTCTCAAGATAAGAAGAAGAAGGAAGAGAAGCCATGGAACAAAATCTGTGAGTACCTGCTTAGGTTTTGGATAATAAAACCAATATTTTAAAAGCCACACCTGACTGTACCCTCAACTATGAATTCATACTTTTGATTCAGTCACCACCGACTGGATTTTTAAAACATTGAATAAAACCAGGGATGTTAGTTTCATTATATATATATATATATATATATATATATATATATATATATATATATATATATATATAAATTAATTATCTTAACATATAAGAGCTCCTGGGTTCTCGACAAAAGACAAGAACTAAAGCCAAGGTAGTTACTATATATGACTTAATTTAGAGCCATGTTTTCGTTTTATTTTTACTAAGATGTTAAAAGAAGACACAACATCTTCCTTGGTCGTTACAAGAAAAGAGAGACATTCCTAGACTGTTACGCATATATATTTGGTTCTCGGAAAGATAAGTAAAAGGAATTGAGAAAGGAAAAATAGAAGAAAAGAAAAGATTAAGAAAAATGAATACAAAAATTTCCTCACTGTTTAAGGAAAATAATAGTGAAAATAATGCATTACTTTCTTTTAGTATTTTCCTTTATTTTATTTTCTCTTTTTATTTTTCATGTTACCCAAACTATGGAAAGTAATTTTCCATAATATTTTCTCCTTTCCTTATTATTAGTTTGGAAACAAACACAGCTTTAGTGAGTACCAAGGTAGATTATGGAATGATGTCTTATATACTGTTTATAATTTGATGTCAAGTAGGAGTAGGAATGACCTTGGTTATCTATGATAGTGTTGCTACAGCCACACATCATGGTTACGTTCCACAATATTAATATGTACATAGGGTTTAGGTTGTTCTGGCGTCTTTGACTATTAAGAACATTTATCAAGGTTGCACAATCTTAAAGTCTAGGTTGATTTAATTATTAAGGTTGATTTTTGTATGTATTTGAAATTATTTTTGCAACATATTTTAAAGACACTATAAGGAACAAAACCTATGGTTGCGGTCGATAACCCGGGCTAAACGTAATATATAATGCAACTATAAAATATAGTTGTGAATGAAGGGAACCGCTGCATGGCATGGGTATAGGTGGTGTTACCAAATGTTATATCTGCGAGAAGGTTGAAATGTGTCTAAATGTTCAAGTTATAGTCGAGGTTATCGACCTCGACTATAGGCACTTTATCATAGGAGTCAATAGCTATAGTTTATAGCTGCAGTTTTTTATTGACTGCGGCCATAGCATAGATTACAGTTGCAGTTTTTGGCTGTCGACCATGACCATACCATAGTTTATAGCCGTAGTTTTTGGCTGGCTGTGACCATAGCATAATTTATAGCCTTGATTTTTGGCTGGTTGTGACCATAGCATAATTCATAGCCGTGGTTTTTGGTTGGTCGCGACTATAACCTAATTTATATTCGTGGTTTTTAGTTGGCCACAACCATAGCCCTGATAATGTGGCTCTATCAATAGGACACTGATATAGATCTAGATTAATATTATATAAAAATTACCTACTTCACATCAAAAGTGTTTCCTTTGAGTTTAAAAAAATATTAAGGACTCAAGTCTCTCACTAATTACAATTGACAAGTAATTTAAGGGATTCAACTTGCAAGAAGAATAAAAGGTCCTTGTATTTCTCTTTGCCATGTCTATCCATACCCATTGATACAATATTTGAAAACATTATGGAAAATAGATTTTTCTAAACTCATTGGCAGATGAAACTACAACCGGGCAATATACAAGCATCCAAATGCTAAACTCTCATGACATGACTCATACAAAGAAAAGCCAAGAATGCAAGTGCTTCAAACACAACCTGCTCTGGCTCATACATTACTGATAAACCAAGCAAAAAAAACCCTTAATGGAAGAAAATCTGACACCGAGAATATCAATGTGTAAACTCTCATTTGCAAACCCTTATTGACGAACAAGTTCAAAATCCTCCTCCCAAGCCAGAACAAATAGGTCGTTAGGACAGTGGCAAAAAACCCCAGGAGGATTGTACGTGGTAAAGGGTAAGTGCAGAGAGCAAAATCATCATCATCATCCTTTACCCTAGAATGAAAAGTTGTGGATGTAAAATAGTACGGCAATTCAAATGCATTACTCTTACCCTTGTTAAAGTTGTGTCCAATTAGAATAATAATGAGCTGCAGAGCAAACACTGGGAGACAATAGAGGAACATGACCAGCTGTTTTTCCATTCCATTTACTTCTTTTAGGATCACAGGATAATTACTAAGTATCAGTACCGTTGCAATACCAGATCCCATTAATCCTCCACCAATAATAGCAACTTTGTTTATTCGTCTTGGTACCAAACCCAGATCAGTAATCCCGCGAACCTGTAAAAATATAATGCATCGTGGAGTTAAATGGAAAAAATATAGAGGGCAACATGGGGTTAGCTAGGCTGAATGGGAACTAATTTACAAATTCAGTAATTTTTTTTCCTCAACGTTTTTGTGCCCTAAATGGGAAGTATTTGTTGTTGATTTAAACCCTTTTCTTTGATTTTCTACTCAATTTGATAAATTTTTTGTCGCCTTTGATTTATTTCCTTTTTGGTTTGCATTGGTGGGGTGATGTTAGCCTTGTAGTTCTAATGAGTTTATTCTATTTTGTTGTTTGGCTTGGTTTTGGATGAGTTTGGCAATTGGATTGTCCCTGTTTGGTTGCCGATAAATGGTTTAAAGAAGGTGCTGAGAGTTTTTGAGTATGCTTGGCTGCTGGGAAACCGGTCTTGAACGGGTTTTGGCAAATTTTTATGTTTATTTTAATTTTTATATTTCTTTCCTTTTTGTTATACTGTATGGGTAATATATTTCAATTCCCATGACTGGAATCTAATTTCATCATCTTTTGTTGCTTCGATGGATTGGGAGTATGGGGTTATGACCGGCCAAGGTTACGAAATGATTTGGGGAAGTTGGTTTTGCAGGTGTATGGGTGTTTTGATGCAGCAGTGAGTGTGTTTCGAAGCTCGTATCGGCCATGAAAATAGTTTTTCTCTGGGTCGGCAGAGGGGAGTAGGTCTTTTATTTATTTATTTATCCTTTCGCTGTTAGTGAGATGATATAAGTTAATGATTTTAATTGTCTTAGAGGAGTTCACAAATGATGGATTGTGCTCTTTGTCCCCGAGAAATGATTACAGTTCTTTTTGTTTCAGCCATGATTTGCATTTTAAGTGTGAGTTATGATCAAGTTTTTTCATATGTTTCTTGTTTATGCCTTTTGGACTCGGGCAAATGCTGTATATGATTTTCAAGCTCTTGATGTAATTGATTTTTGAGCCTTTTTGATTATGTTTAGGGGCTAGTATGATTTTTCTCCCCACACCCCTCCCTCCCTTTCTTTGGCTTGGTTTTCGTGAGCCTATGTATACTTCCTATATAAGCCAGGTTCATCCCTTTGTTTTAATATATTTTTTAGCTGGTTTACCTATACAAAATAACTTAACCTAACTATAATGGATAAGTGAATAAGGGGCTTAATGAACATAAATGAGGGAAGATTCATTTTTTGATAATATATCATAGTTTATTTATCGAAAAATAAAAAAAGGGGGAAGATCGAATGAAGAAGCTTGATAGGAAAAGAGTGGTTAGTTTTCGGGTGCATTAAAGGGGTGGCTGTGTTTAGTCTCTAAAAAGTGTTAGAAGAAGGATGGGATGTTTTTTCTCATTGATACATATGAAACTAAATTTTGGTCCATCATATGGTGTGAGGGAACAACTTTGAGAGAGTTTATTTATTATTATTGTAGTGAATTGGGACACTCTGTTGACAGATTACTATTTTAGGGAAAGTGGAACCTAAGGTTCATGAGAAGATCATGATTGGATTAGAATGATGATGTCATTCTTGCCACATAATCAGAAATGTTGTCGTGCAATGTAATCAAGGTGGATAAGTACTGTGGAATTTATCTAAGATGGTTGCTTTTCGGTAGCATCCTATGATATGGTTTTAATTTCCATCTTTTTATATTTTTCCCATATACATGGGCTGGGTCATTTTCCATCCAACTTTTGATATATTTCCTCTGGAAGTTTTTGCAGACACAATTTTCATAGTAGACTAACTTATGGTGAATAGTATTATTGCCAATTTGTGCCGTTTGTGCAGATAAGATGAGGAATGGTCCTTTCGTTTTTAACCTTGGGTATTTCTTAGATGCTTCAAAGTAAAATTAAAACCATATTGGGCTAGCTAGTTGGCAAGGAGGACTTGCTGCTAGGAAAAGGGAAGGAGAATATGGTTCGTATGTTCATTTTTGCTTGATGGTTTGTATTAGAAATAAGAGGCTACTCAGGTTGATTTCATTGGACGTGACAAGGTCACTTCTAAGGACCATGTGCAGTTCTGTCTTTTGTTTATATTTTGTTTGTTAGCTGCTGTGTATTCCTCATGTCTATAGGACTGTGGCACAATTAGATTTCTCTTACTACATCCAATATTTGCCTATAGAATGAAGTGATCAGCTTTTCACAAGAAGGGACATCTATATCGCACCGATAGCGATAAAGGATAGTTTTCCTGGTGAAAAATGGCATAAAATTATAAAATATGGTGGTTTATTTTTCCAAATAATTATCCATACAACTTTTAGGTGATGAATGAAATGGATAAAGACATTTAGAACCATGATTCATTGAGAAGGTGCAAAATTGTTGATGAACATAAATGACGTGATAAACCCTAAAACCATAAAACCCTAAAACCCTAAAACCTAAACCCTAAAACACTAAACCCCTAACCTTAAAACCCTAAAACCCTAAAAAACTAAAACCCTAAACCCTAAACCCTAAACCTATAACCCTAAAACCCTAAACCCTAAACCCCTAACCCCTAACCCTAAACTCCTAAAACCATATACACTAAACCCCTGACCCTAAAACCCTAAAACCATATACACTAAACCCTTAACCCTAAAACCCTAAAACACTACACCCTAAACCCTAAACCTCTAACCCTAAAAAACCCGAAAACCCTAAAACCCTAAAACCCTAAACCCTAACCCCTAAACCCCTAACCCTAAACCCTAAACCCTTAACCCTAAATCCCTAAAACCTAAAAACCCTAAACCATAAACCTAAATTTGAAATTGAGGACAATTTGAAATGCCATATTTTTATTTTTTAGAAGCTGATTGTTTTCTTTATGATAAAGTTGAAGTGATAAGGATAATGGTCTCTTATATTATTTAATTCATTTGGGACCATTTTGTATAGGTCAATTATGTATGTTTCAACTATTCCAGTGATATGTTATTACAATGGAAAAATATTGAGGACTGAAACAGATGACTAATATGGGGGGAGCAAAGTTGTTATTATGCCTTTAGATGTATCGGTTGAATGCACGTTTGAACTATTGACTGATATGATATACTCAAGGACAACCATTGACAAACAAAGGTTCAAATTAGTCCTCAATTGTAAATATCCCCTTAAAAGTGGAAATAGGTTCCAACATTTTCCAACACGGACGACAAGAATACAGATCGAACGTCAACATTAAGCAACACAACTAGCATTGAGGAAATTGAATTGTATATTGAAGTTGTTTGAGTCAAGCCACAAGTGAAGCAATCTGCGGGTGGCCATATAGATTTATTGGTTCGCGACAATTATAATGTTGCAAAATTTGACTATGGTTGTAGGCCTAGTAGCGGTCTAGTACCGGATACTGGAGTATATGGAGATGATGAAGACTGCACTTATGAAGAAGCTAATGATGAATCTGATGAAGATGTTGATGATGAATCTAATGGAGACTTAGATGTTCAAGTTGATGGACATATATCATCCTTCCATACTTGTAACCAAGTTTTGAAGAATGAGCAAGGGATATTTTTCTCTACGCATGCACCATCGTGTGATGTATCAAATAACTGAGATGCTGAGACATTAGATGAGTCATCCCTTGTTCATTATCACTTACCACCAACACCTCAATTTGAACATGTTGAAAACTTAGGTAATGCTATTTCAAGTGTGTGGACTCCATGGAGTAAACATAGTACCCATTTATTCGAGTGGAGAATTTGTAGTTGGCCAAGTTTTTAATTTAAAACTAATTTGCAAGAGGCCAGAAGGATTTACTCACTAAAGCTTAATACCTCAAGAGTTTCCTCGTTTCTTGCATCCTCAAAAATTGCTCATTTTAAGATGTAAGAAGGTCAAGAATGTCAATGTCTATAAGCTACATGCCATGGTTGTGAAAGATACTTTGCTTATTTGTTATCAACAAATATAAAAGGGCCACATTTGTGTCAATCCTGTTGCATCAGACCATCATCAATTGGACTCCAATACTATTGCCAAGCCATATAAAGGCAATACTAAGGCACACCACATTGACTACGGCTGTCTGGCAAAGTGTGATGGAGAAATGGAGATATGAAATATAAAAAGGCATCGGATGGAAAGTATAAAAGCACTTAGATTCGTTATTCGTGACTTTTCTCAATCATATACATAGCTGCCACGTTTGTTTTTAGCCATGAGCAATCAAATCCTGGAAGTGTTGTAATTTGGAAAACATGTGACATTAATATGCCAAACACTGAGATATTCCAACGCGTGTTTTGGTCATTCAAGCCATCTATTGAAGGGTTCGAACATTGTCGTCTCGTAATGAGTATTGATGGTGCACATTTGTATAGAAAGTATAAAGGCACGTTATTGATTGCTATGGGGTGTGACGGAAATAATTAGTTGTTTCCATTGGCATTTGCTATTACAGAAGGAGAGAAGACAGATAGTTGCTTGGCATGTATTAGAAAGAGAGTAACTCAGAGGATGGGGATTTGTGTTATATCTGACAGACATCCAGGTATTATGGTAGCAATGATCGATCCCCATCTTGGTTGGGTTGCACCATCTACCTATCACATGATTTGCATTCGTTATCATGCAAGAAATTTTATGACCTGGTTCAAAGATAAAGTCTTGAAGAATTTGGTATGCAAAGCATCTTTAGTGAGTACAGAACGCAAATTCAATAAGCATATGACTACAATTGGGAGAATTAAAGTTGAAGCACAACAATGGCTAGAGGCAATCCCTTTTCAATTATGGGCTCTTTTCCATGATGGAGGTCGAAGATATGGGTTAATGATAACCAACATGTCGGAGGTATTTAATAGTATTCTTAAAGGAGCTCATAGCTTACCATTAACTGCATTAAAACAATTGACCTTCTTTCGCCTTAACAGTTACTTTGTTGCAAAAAGGGAACTAGGTGCTAATAGATTGACATCTCGAGAGCGCTCACTCCATATGTTGATGCTCGACCGTGGTCGCGGTTGTTAAGGTTAGTTCAATGGAAATTACAGCCTTTGATCACGATGTGGTTGATTTCATGTCAAGTCAAGGAGAGGTCAAACACATCGCCTTAACTTACATGACAAAAATTGTACGTGTGGAAAGACACTGATATATGGATTTCCATGTAGCCATATCATAGCAGCATATCAGCATCGATGTGTTGATTTTTGTTTTTTTTGTGCAAGGCTACTACACTACGTAGTCGTACTATGATACATGGGCAAGCTTATTTCATCCAATATTCAATGAAGATGAGTGGCCTCTTTATGATGGTCCTACGATTATACCACCTGAGTCAATGAAACGCATAGACAGTGGACATCCTAAATCAACCCGGTTGCATAATGAAATGGACGTTAGGGAGGAGAAAACAACTATCACATGTGGGTTGTGCAAACAACCGGGTCACAATCGGCGGTCTTGTAAGAATAGAAATCAAGTTTAGTAAATGCCTGTGTACGAATGTATGCATGTAGTTTCTTTGTATAACACTTATTTACGAATGTGTATTTCTTGGATTATGAAATTGTAGTGTACCTTATTTAAGTAAATGAGACATCGGTCATGTATGTGTCTATTTTAATTTATTGTCGCTGTAATTAGTACTTGCTTTAATTATGTTGATACAGTTTCTCCAATGTGTTTTATTAATATTTATACTACCTTTCAGACATCCAGGTTATAGATATGGCGTTCAGAGGGCTTCATGATGTAGATCCATTGGATCCATCTGTCTTGGTATTGTAAGATAAACACAGGTCCCACTTAATAGATACAGAGCATGTATGTATTTTATTACTTATCAATTATTATTTCCAGTTGTATCATGTCATTTATATATAATCAATTATAAACCGTTACTTGTAGTTCCAGGAAGTACTCCACCCTCGCCAGTAGATGAAAGCCTTCATTAGTATGGAGGTGATGGATCCACGACTGGCCCACAATGCGATCCAGCTGGTACGGCGATTCTATGGTATATACCGCTTGGGGCTACATCATGATCGATCGGGCCACTTACTCACGCGCGCTTCTCATCGAGAGATGGCGCTCGAGACACACATGTTTCACGTGCCTATCTGAGATGTCGATCACGCCATGCACGTTACATCATCCCGCCTCCGTGATCGGCGACCGCCAGCCACCGACATGTGTGCTCGATGTGGCGCAGTCGCGGCGGGGAGTCGCCTCTGCGGTCACCCCAATTCGCCGATGCTCTAGAAGATTCGCTATCTCCATTCGATGGTTACGTGATCTCATTATCCACCCCAAAGACCTCGATGCAAGATGCAGGTTGCTTTTGTAGCGGAGGCGCTGCGGTTTCATCTTAGCGTTAGAGTGGATCCTTCTTGTTTATGGACAAGAAGCGGAGTGCATCGCTCATCTCAGGCTTTCTCCCACTACTACGAGATTTGACACATACTGCGACTTATAGTTGGGGTGGTGCAGTACTATCACATACATATCGCGAGTTATGCCGAGCTATCGTAGATGTGGTATTAGAGGTTGTATTACACTGATACAAGTATGTAATTTTTTTTTTATTACATACACATTCATATACACAACACATCATTAGGTTGCTTGCTTTCTATTTATTTTATATTCATCTATGATCTTGGGAGAGACTACACGTGGGGTGACCCGATTTTGGGTGATCAGCAGCATATCACGCACCACCAGTCCCTCATGCCTTACATGATGACGATGTCGATGTTGTCGATGGAGACCTAGTTGAGGCCCTCGACAATGGATTACCAGTTGAGCCTGCCGTTAAGCCAGAGCCAGAGCTAGCTCTTCCATTGGGGTGTAGGTGGAGAGTACCTTTGACACGGGTGCATAACCCATCCGGTGTACTCCTCCTATATCAAGATCAGCTTGATGCACAAACTCTTAATCAAGTAATGATATTTGTAAAAGTATATGGTTTTATAGTAATTTCATTCATATTGACATAAAAGTTTTTGACGTCAAGTGTAAATGTGTAGGTCTTATGGCAGCCATACGTCGGAGAGTTGGTTGACCAAATTTTTGTGATATCCGCGGCCGATCGAGATATGGCGGACGATGTCATCGCTTATATGTTTCGAGACTATTGAGTGGCATCGTCCAGAGCGAGTCTTACGCCAGTTTGGGCTACACTAGGAGATACCTCCATCTTGCTCTTATGAGCAACAACTACATAGAGTGGATGCACGTGGACGACACTAGAGAGATTGGGCGACGTTTCATGCTTCATACATTGCCTTATGGGATACAGGAGCTGGTAGGATGATCACTACACCCCCTATGGTGAAATGATGGACTTCCATGATCCATATATGCAGTGGTATCGTTGTATTACACGACTTCTTATGACACCACCCCTACATAGGGATGATATGAGGTTCCATACTATAGCTGGTATTACTCGGGTTTTGGTAAGTTAGAGTCCTGTGTTTCTAAAGTGTTTTCCAACTTTCAATCAATAGATTATGTATTTATAATTCTTTGGTTGGTCTATTCGTGACTTGCCAGCATCGAGATAAATAGAGCTGTCGCACTATGCTACCACCGGTTTGGTGTACAACTTACATCATATTGCTAGATCAATGTTACACCAGATCGAAGAAGAGCATCGCATCGCCGATTACGATTAAGAGGCATCTACATCACATGGACCATCCATTAGACCTCCGGTGTCATCTACCCAAGACGATGCTCTACTCGAGGTGTAGGAGGGGAGAAGATCGGGCGAGGTCGTTGGTCGAGATGGCGTGGCGAGGTCACGGTCGGAGATGCCAGGAGTGCCTACGTGGTAATAACTGAAATGACATTACCTACTGGATACCCCTCATACTCTACCCATCAACGGAGATTTTTATACCCCCAATGCACTATACACACTGTACCTTCCATTCCCCCGCACACTTACACGCATCTTACCATCCCGTGTCGCAGAGCCAACCTCTATACCGCATATTACCTCATCATCCCACCCTTTATCATCCCCTACATTGCCTCCCATTGGTGACACCATCCTTGACCTTGTATCAGAGTTGGGTGCACTTCTAGCTAAGCAACCTCGTGCTCCACATATACGTCGAGTACTTCATCCATCAGCTCCATCGGCTCCCTCGGCTCCATCAGCTCCATCAACTCCGTCAGCTCCGTTTGAGATTGCATGGGACCTTATAGATAAAGTAGCTGTGTATTCTAGGCGCCGTCCTAAGAGAAATATAAAGACGCCATCTTGTGGGACTCATTGATATATTTTGATATTTTTATATATTGATATTTGTATACAATGTTTTTATATATTTATATGATTGCTTATGCATGGAGGCCACACTCCGCTAGTGTTCCCAAGAAGGTGTGGTTGCTCATTATGATTATTTGATACAATCGTAAAGCTGTTGTCTTTGCTAAGATTCCTTAGTTTATGGTGCTTGTGTTTTTTGTTTCTTTGTATAGGTCTTTGGGGCCAATTGCTAGATGCATATCTTGTATACCCTTTGGGGGTTGCTGCAGCCTTGTTTCATCGAGCGCCCCCTTGCTTATCGCAAACAACAACAACAAATCAAAAGACAAAGCTCCATGACACCATTTCAGACACACATATTTGTCTTCTTTGTTTTAGCAATGCATAATTAATAAATTCCTTCTAACCGAAAATGAGGCTCCTTTTTTTAGGACTAGTATTACTAAAAATGTTAATGAAACCAATGCAAGGCAGGTTATTTAATCAATCAATGAGAATCAACCGATCGTATTTTTAACTCGGGTTGATGCTTTAGCTTCGCATATGCAAGGAATTATTTCCCTAGTAT
This sequence comes from Tetrastigma voinierianum, assembly GCA_016808115.1. Classification (NCBI taxonomy): domain Eukaryota; kingdom Viridiplantae; phylum Streptophyta; class Magnoliopsida; order Vitales; family Vitaceae; genus Tetrastigma; species Tetrastigma voinierianum. The sequence continues at coordinate 137,530 of JAEQBH010000950.1, forward strand.
TTCTAAACTCCAACTCTTAGCCTTGACTTTACTTAATGGATCATGATTCAATAAGTAGGCTTCCAAGAAAACTATAATGAGATATTTCCTTCTTCCTTCATGGGGCGTGGAACCTCAAGATATTCTAATTCATTTTTATTTAAAAAAATAAAATCGGGAGAATGATTACAAAATAGTCTAATTTTTAAATAAACACTTATTAGAAATAAATTTTATTTGGATATATTATCAAATAATTCCAACTCACTATTGAGTATTAGAAACAAATACAACTACGAATTATATAGTTGAAAAGGTATTAATATTATAAATTCAAAATTTAGTTATCAAATTTCTCTAAAGATTTGAGAAATATTATTGTGGATATTTACTCAATCACTCACAAAAATTAGAAAGAAATATTAAATAATCCATCATAAAATATTTTTCCTATGACCTCATCATCTTTCAGGTCGTATACTTGTTCAATAAGTTAACATACATCAAATACTTCTAGTAGTCTAGTTGAGAAAATTATACACAACTTATTATATTTAGTACTCAAAATATGTAATGTAGATATGAACATAGCCAATTCATCGAGTATTTCTAGGAAGGCACGATGTCGGTTTTCAAGACACCAAATAAGAGGCGCTGTTTTGCGCCTTTTAAAGAGATCGTGGGCTGCATAAGACTTGATTTAATATTTTTTCCTTTCGTAGTTATTGTATTTTTTTCTTCTCCTTTCGTTTTAGGTTATGTACTATCGTTGTAACGCATAAATCAATCATATTTTAGTATTTTTTATCATAATTTTTATAACAATATAATGAGATAGAAGAGTAACAATATACTACTTAAAAACAATATCTTTAATAAATAACACATTTGTACGATAAATACTTTATATAATAATAATATTTATATGTTCTTCTACATTTTAGTATGGTTTTATTGGTTTACTTCATTGCGGGCGTATGATTATGTTCTTCTTGATACGATGGTGGGCGATTGAGATAACAACAAAACATATTCAATTGGACATAGACATCAAATCATGGTTGTCAATATGCTGTTGAACTTGAATGATAGGTATTTTAGTCATTATAAGATTATCAAATATGTAGGCTTTTAGTTGATTATTTATGCTATTAATATGAATGCTACATTATTCTATAACGTTTTTAACGAATTTGATTTTATGTTTCTATGGAATGTAATGTTAATTTAAATCAATAAAATTTTTTATCTTTTTTAAAATATCCTATCACAAGTAATTTATTTTATCAATTTAATTTTATTTTAAATGGATGGATGAAATAAAATAACTATTATTTTAATAAATTCAATATTTATGTAAATATCATGTCTAAATATCTAATCATGCAATAAATATTCTTACTATTTCATCTACAATCATGTGATATATAAACTAAATCAATCAATAGAAATCAAACTCTCACCTACTTTAAAAAAAGTAATACTTATAATCGCTATCGCTATTCAAGACAACACGACCATCAACTATCAACCGAACCAACATGCTATTTATCAAATAATAGTTTTGTCATTAGTGGTATGGTTTAAATTCGAATCATGTACCTCTTTACTAGGACTAAACTTTTTAAATACGTGTGGTACAATGAAAGTATAAAATTTTAAGACTGTATATTATATTTATCAAAAATTTGAAAGATCATAAATGAATTAATTTATACAGGTTGAGAAAATTATACCCAACTTATTATATTTAGTACTCAAAATATGTAATAAAATTTATGTAGGTTATTAAATCAAAGTATGAAGAATGGTATCAAATATAAACTAATGAAATTTAAGGCCAATTACCGCTATCATGAACAACGTCAATTGAGAATGAAATTCTAAATTGTCGCTGTCCATGACAGCGACATTTGAATTATGCCAAATTGCCCCTATCATGAACAGCATCAATTGAGAATTTCATCCAATTGCCGCTGTCCATGACAACGACATTTGAACCTTTTATGCCCAGAATTTGCTTTCCAATTGCCGCTGTCCGTGACAGCGGCATTACGCATTACTTTGGTAAATATTTTGGCTTCCAAACTAATTTAATAATTTTTTTTTTCCAACAAATTATTTACATCTAGATGATTTATGGAGTCAAGATTCCTTAAACTCAACATATGACCATACCATAGCATCAAACTTTCTGGGAAGAATTGAACAGTTAAACCTTGAAAGCAAATTAGATGGAAGGACTGGGTGTTGCCTCCACAATAAAGCCCGCTTTCTTGATATATAGCATCAGGCAATCTAAGATACCGTAAGCGCACGGGTCGTACAAGTAGTAAAATGGTCTAGAAAGTCTGGATATCGTTCACACAGGGAAGGTAAGTTTAGATGGGATTAAGTACTCCGACTACTTGATCCTTTCACTATCCAAGCTATCGATTTTTGATGAATATATGACTAAACTAAAGCTATACTAAAACAGAGGAATTTGATAAATGTGACGTTTTCCAAGGATAAGAAGACTTTCAAGATAAAACTAAGTTGTGAAACTAGGGTTGGTTACTTCAATTAATGCTTACTGGTATATACATGATAAGTGCAAATTATGGGAATGTATATTTGTGCTTGCTCAAGGGAAATTAATATGAGGCTCTCACTCTCGTGACTCACCTCAATTTCTAACACTAATCACCTATTCACTGCTAGGTTATTCTAGGTGATTAAATGCGATACTTTTCTAAAGCATTTTTCCCTTAGGTATCTTATTGGTCACCGCTAGGTCCATACAATAGGAAAACTTGAACTATGCTAGATTTGATCACCGCTAGGTCCTTATAAATCCAGCGCAATGTCTAATTGACGATTTACCCTAATAAAAATCCATTTAGTACTAGCCATTGCTAATTTCCTAAATTTCTTTGATTAGACTAAGTTAATTTTTATTAAGATTGAAATATATTATGTAAGATGTGGGTCACTTCACTGCCACTATGGGCCCTGGTCAATCTTTTCCTACTCTAGGTCTTGGAACAAATCCCAACATATTTCAATTGATGGAATCATAATAATTCTAGGTTTGCATCAATAAGCATCAACACAAGCAAACATCCATAACATTATTCTAAAAATTATATGAACCAAACATTAATATTAGTAACCAACCCTAGAGGATAGTTTAGGTCTTATTACAACCCCTAATTCATTCAAAATCATGATTTGTTATTATCGCAAATAGAGAACGAGTCAGAAAAGAAACGTAAAGTTAGAGATACAAAACAATAAGAGATGAGATGCTCTCCAACTGGATTCCAGGTTGCAAACACCCTCAAATGAGCTGATTCTTTAAGTAAACTTCATATCCAAAGGAAATCAACTACAAAATATCAAAAACCTTAGGATTACGGTGTAGAAGCTCAAAGAAAGCAAAAACCAAAGGAGAGGAAGAAGTTCCTAAAAATTTGTTCCCTAACCTTAAAAATGTCGAACTCCTATCATTGGTAAAAATTATTGTTTATATAGCCTCGAAAAATGGGCAAAAAATAACTGATGTGTAGGTGGTCCATCGTTGCAATGTTGCAACATCAACAGCTTTGATGTCACGACATTACAGTAGCTGGGCTCCAGAAATTCCTTCAATGTCGTGACATCAACTGTCTTGATGTCGCAACATGATAGTAAATGGGCTTCAAGTCTTGGCTTGCATATGAGTTGATGTCGTGACATAAACTGTTTTGATGTTGCAACATGGTAGTAGTTGAGCTCCAACCTTGGTCTTCAGATGGCTCGATGTCGCGACATCATAAGACTCGATGTCGTGACATGACAGTGGTTGAGCTTCAAGTTTGAGGGGATTCCATATCGAGACATGGAACTCGATGTCGCAACATAGAGCCTTCAACAACAACCGCAACAACATTTCTTCCACATTCATGCCTTTTTTTCTTGGGTTTTCTTCCTTAACATCAAAACCAAAGTAAGAGAGGGATTTAGCCTGTATTTGAACTATATAAGTGTGAATTTAACATTACAAGCTCACACTGTGAAGCAGTATGCTCAAACAAGATACAATTCACACCTAAAAAATACCCCAAACTTACCCTTTTTCTTGTCCTTAAGTAACGAAACTACACATTTTCCAAAGACAAAACAAAACAAAACTTATTGAGCTTAATGTGATAATACCTTGTGCTTATTCACCTCAGGGGTCGAACCATTCAACAACACAAAGAAAAGTTCGAGATAGGATCTTACCATATAATAGATTTACCATGAATTAAACAAACTTAAACCAAAGTTCTTCTAGTGAGTGTGTGAGAATTCCTACCCTCATGTGGTTAATTGCAGTTTAGATGGAATTAGGAGAACTAGAATTGAGTGGAGATCTCTTACTCATATTATGTTTCCATGACTTATGAGTGCATAAGACTCCATAGGCTTGCTAGGCAATTCACAACTCTTAGGATCAAATAGGTGTTTATGTAGCTTGTAATGTATAGCTTAAGTAAAGGGTAGTTGAATAGGTCATTTAGATTCATATTTACCTAAAACACACAAATTTGCTTTCCCTTCAAGAGCTCTACCATTCTTTCTCATATTGCTTTCTTTCATCATTGAACCTTTAAAGCTTGCCCCAAACTTAGCTCATTGCATATTTTTATCACATAGCTATTCCCCCAAACTTAGCTCATTTTCATCATTTTCACAAGAACACCAAGATGCTTTATTCTTCATTGATTTCAAGAAATGGGGTAGTGCAATGTTCAACCCTCTTAAGTTTTCTACCTACCCCATGTAACGAGCTTTAGGTCAGGCAACCTAGAATCAGTTGGTCTCAAAGTACTATGTGTTAAAAAACACCCTCATAGACTTGACCACTAAGGTAGGAAGGCTAATGTGAAGCAACCCTACCTCTCCCCACTTTTTCTTTCTTTTTGTTTTTTTTTTTTTTTTCTCACCTAACCTCTTTTGATTACATTTCTTGCACAATTCCTCACCCAAACTCCCAATTCACACAACATGCTCTCACATAATATTGCATTGAAACGCACATGTTGAGGGTAAACAAGGATATTTGACTAAAGGATAGTTAACAAAGAGGGATAAGGTGTTCACTCTTGGTTTCTAAGAACTGAAATGGCTATTAAGTTTCAATTAGGGTGACTATGGAATAATGCACAAAGGGTTAGCTAAAAAGGCTTAACCAATCCGAGGATGGCCAATATCATCTCCTAATTGTTGTGTCGCCTAGGATTTTGCCTTAAATGGTAATTGAACAAGTTCTAGAGTCTTAGGAGATCAAAATATATGATGATCATCTAATTCTTCCTTAAACCAAGCAATACTGACCATGAAGGGTAATATGACTCGTGTTCCAAATAATAAGAACATATGGCTAAGTTCACAACTTAAATATTATTCTTGAAGTCACCCTAGTTTTCTTTGTGTATGAACACCAATCATTTTTCATCATCGGGAACACTATTACCACACAAACAAAGTTCAACAAAATAAAAACAAAACTTTTTACATTTTTTGAGATTTCAAAATTTCAAATTTTTATGGGAGCTTGATATATGTGATCCAAGATCACATTTGAGCAACTATATGGTAGCTCAATACTTTCTAAACATTCAAGCACAACTGAAGATAGTCATGATATATCAAGTAATATATCCAACAAAGATAGCATATCATAAGCATGAAAGTTTGACAAAGTATGATCTAAGGAAGCATAAAAATTATACCAAAACAAACAAAGCATAACTAAACAAACAAACTGAACAAAACAAACCAACTAAAGAAACAAACCAAACCAGGTTCCAAACCTTCATAAAAGAAGGAGATATGAGGAGAAAGAGAGTATAATCCCAAAGTTAATATCCAAAGATGCCCAACACCCCTAAACTAAAATCAAACACTATCCCTAGTGTAAACATAAGGGATATAGGAAACTCCCCTCATAAAGTAGGTGATTTGTCATCATCATACGGTTCTGGCCATGATGGTAGTGGCCAAGTTGGAGAGGAAGGATTGTGATAATAAGCCATCAGGCTTGCCAGGTATTATGTGTTGGCTTCCTCTCTTTGTACTTGAAGCTCTTGCCTTTGAGCCAATGCATCCATCCTCACAAAAATCCGATCGTTATCCTTATGCAGTTGAGTGTTGCCCTTCTAGTAATCAACAAATTCTTCATAGACTGTTGAGGCCATGCCATTCATTCTCTCAGCCACTAAGTCAATTTTAGCCTACAAGGGCTCCCTTTCAGTTTCTTCTTCCTTACTCTTTGAGGCTTTGGACTCTAGGTTGATTTTCTTCCTCTCTATCCTCTCATTCTTCTCTTTCTTCAGTAAGTATATCAGATATGTTACGCCTTGAAGGGCGTGTTGTCTTCTTTTGAGGGAAAGGTAGAGGACGCATTGCAGAATTTTTTCTTCATTTTCCCCAATTTGCAGCCCCTCTATTTCACATAGCTTTGTAATCAAAGAAGGATGGGTGATGGCTTTACTATAAATTGACTACAGGATGGAGTTCTTGATGATTCTCCCCACATTGAACTTATAGCCTTTGATAATGGCATAAGTGAGGATGGCCTTGTCTCTTCTTATCATGAAGAGATGCTTGGAAGGTACATGCTTACAAGAGATGAAATAGAGCCAAGTCTTGGCTATCTCAGTAAGCCTTGTCCTAGGGAAGGACATAATCTCCTGCTTAGTTGACCTTGACTAAGGTGATGTCCCATCGGTCAACTCTTGCAAAATTACCTCATAGTCGGGCTCCTTATACAATGCCTTGAACTCCTCACTGTCTTCATCGTACAGCCCAAACACTCGGTTGATTGTGCTACAATAAAATGGAACCCATATTCCTCGCACAAACACTGTCGAACTAATTCTATCTCGGAGGTTGGTATGGAATTCATGTACTACTGCTGCCACACCCAATGGCAGGTGCTCACAAAGCTGATTCCAGCTCCCCATTCCTTGCAGCAAGTTAGCAAATTTATGGCAATGTTTGTAAAACCTCTTTCAAGGACAAAGAAGGGTGGTTGAGAAATAGGTAATCATCCTCCGCTCCTTCATCACAAGCTTTCCAGGATTTTGAGCCGGAGGTGGTGGTGGAGTAGGCCTTGAAAGGTTTTTTCTCTTTTTAAGAGCCATTACAGTCACTTAACCCTTTTGTCGAGCACTTGAAGGGTGTGTTTTCTTTCTCTCTTTAACAACCTTCAATTTTCTTGAAAATACCCTCAATCAACCACAAACCAATCACCCAAGGTTCCCTAACCCAACTAAATCACAAAAACTTAAACCGGCAGACCCGTCAAAATATTAAAATTCTCTGAGAACAACCGTATCTAGGGCTTAAATGAGAGGTTTGATTCAGTTTGAAATGAGATGGAGTGGATGAAAGTGACTAGAAATGAGTTTGGTGAAGTTTGATGGAGATTTAGGGCTTCAAAAATGGTGGAGGAACATGGGAGGTGTTTTGATGAAGAAGAAAAACGAGAGAGAGAGATGTGAGAAATGAAGAGGTTCAAGCCGTATTTAGCTGTGATTTTAATTCGATGTCGCGACATCACAATGTTTTCACTCCAAGAGAAGGCTTGATGTCGCGACATCGAAGTGTTTGATGTAGCGACATCACAGTGTGTGCACTCCAATAGAGGGGTTGTCCATGTTGCGACATCACAGTAAAATTTTTTCTTGTTGCTCCAAAAGTTTTCATCATTGTCTCAGAATTTTCCCAAGTTGAATGCAACTCTTTTAATACTTGAAATATAACATAAGAACTCCTCTAATACATGCTTCTATGACTTCCTTCGCAAACTTTCAAAGTCTCTCTTTACTCTTCAATTTTCCACATTTTGACAAAATTCCTCTTTTTCTACTCGCACTTTATTAAACCCGAACTCAAAACACTAAAACAAACACATTAAACATATCGAGGATCCTAAAAATAAAAAATACTAAAAAGAAGTAACAAATTAAGATATAAGAAAAAGAAAAAAGGATCCTTACAAACCTTAGGTTGACTTCCAAGAATCGCTAAGTTTAGTGTCCCTAGCTTGACCAAGCTGTCCTGATGGTAAAACACCAAATGCCATGATTTTACTCTTTAAAATGGATGCTTTCCTTGAAGACCAGCTTCTCTCCAAGGTAATGCTTGAGATGTTGCCCATTCACTTTGAATTCTTGCCTATCAACTAATTTCAAGTCAATAACACCATAAGGAGTGACTAAAATTACTGAATATGGTCCCTACCATCTAGTCTTCAATTTCCCCGAAAATAACTTCAACCTCGAGTTGAATAAGAGCACTCTATCGCCTTCCTTGAATGACTTGTTCATAATATGCTTGTCAAGCCACCTCTTAGTTTTGTCTTTGTAAATCCGGGAATTTTCATTAGCTTCATTTCGGATCTCCTCAAGCTCGTTCAATTGAAGAAGTCGTTTCTCTCCCATGTCATTCAAAGCAAAGTTCAACTTCTTGATGCTCAAGTTCTACCAGTAGATGTCAAGCTTTTCCAAAAAGCAATTGATAAGGGGACATTCCAATTGGAGTCTTATATGTTGTTTGGTAGGCCCATAATGCGTCATCCAAACGAAATGACCAATCTTTTCTATTTGTAATCACTATCTTCTCTAAAATTTGCTTTATCACCCAGTTGGTGATTTCCACTTGGCCATTTGATTGTGAGTGGTAGGCCAATGCTTTTCTATGTCGCAATCCATATTTGGCCATGATATTTTCAAACACTTTGTTGCAAAAGTGTGTGCCTTCATCACTTACAATTGCTTTAGGCGCACAAAAACGGGTGAGAATGTTCTTATGCAAAAACTTCATCACCGTCTTAACATTATTTTTTTTTGTGTTGCTATGGCTTCTACCCATTTGGACACATAATCAACCGCCACAATTTCATTGGAAGGCGGGAATGGTCCCATGAAATCAATACCCTATATGTCGAAAATTTCCACTTATAGTATGTTTTTCAATGGCATTTCATTCCTTTTTGAAATATTACCAACCCATTGGTAGCAATCACAGTTCTTCACGTACTCAAAACAATCCCAAAACAATGTAAGCCAATAAAAACCAGAATCTAGGATTTTCTGAGATGTTTTAGCCGCTCCAAAGTGACCTCCATAAGGTGACAAGTGGAAATGAGCAAGAATACCATCAAACTCTACCTTTGGGATACACCTTCATATAACTTGATCAGCACATCTATGGAACAACAAAGGGTAATTCCATTGGTAAAATCTCACATCATGGAGAAACTTCTTCTTTTGCCTTGAATTCAAGTCGGGCAATAAAACATTACATGCAATATAATTGACAAAGTCAGCATACCAAGGCAATGAAACTTCAACCATTAGCATTTGTTCATCCAAAAAATACTCTTCAATTTCCATAGGTTCTTCAATGACATTACCCTTTTCTAAACGGGAAATATGATAAGCTACAACATTCTTTACTCCCTATTTATCACGGATCTCTAAGTCAAAATTGAAGGAGTGACACCCAACGAATGAGTTGGGGTTTAGCATCATTCTTTTGCATTAGATATTGAATAGCTGTGTGATCTGTGTGAATATTCACTTTAGAACCAATAATGTAAGACATGAATTTGACATAAGAGAATATTACCACAAGCATTTCTTTCTTCATAGTAGTGTAATTCTCTTGGGCTTCATTCAAAGTGCAACTTGCATAATAAATTTCCTGGAATACCTTGTCATGGCACTGTCCTAAAATTGATCCTATAGAATAATCGCTTGCATCGCACATGATCTCGAATGGGAGGCTCTAATCTCAAGTAATCATGATGGAGTCAAAGATGAGCTTCTTTTTAATTTCCACAAAAGCATCGAGGAAAAATTGATCAAACACATACAGTGCATCCTTTTTAAGTAGTCTGCATAGTGGCCTTGCAATATTTGAGAAATCTTTAATAAATCATCGGTAAAATCCCGTATGCCCGAGATAACTTCTCACTCCTTTGACATTCATTGGTGGAGTAAGATTCTCTATCACTGAAATCTTGGCTTTATCAACTTCCAACCCATCTTTAGATACTCGGTGACTAAGAATGATACTTTCACGTACCATAAAATGGCACTTCTCTCAATTTAGAACAAGATTTGTAGATTGACAACTTTCAAGTACCGTGTTCAAATTGTGAAGGCAATGAACAAATGACTTCCCGAACACCAAAAAATCACCCATAAAAATTTCCATAATATCTTCAACAAGGTCTCTGAAGATTGCCATCATACATTGTTGAAAAGTGGTCGGTGCCTTACAAAGTTTGAATGACATTCTCCGAAATGCATAGGTTCCATAAGGGCATCTAAATGTTGTTTTTTTCCTTGTCTTTCAGGTTAATTATAATATGATTGTATCCGAAATAACTATCTAAAAAATAGTAGAAGGCATGTCTCGCTAGCCTATCCAGCATTGGGTCGATAAATGGAAAGGGAAAATGATCCTTCCTTGTGGCTTTGTTGAGCTTTCTATAGTCAATGCACACTTACCACCTTGTAACAGTGCGAGTAGAAATAAGCTCGTTTGTTTCATTCTTCACCACAGTAATGCCGCTCTTCTTTGGAACCCTAGGTATTGGACTAACCCAAGGACTGTCTGATATAACATAAATGAACCTGACATGGAGCCACTTTAGAACTTCTTTCTTCACAACCTCTTTCATAGCGGGATTCAACCGCCTTTGATGTTCAACTATAGGTGTGTAGTCCTCCTTCATCATAATTTTGTGCATGCAAATTGAAGGGCCAATGTCCTTTATGTCCTCAATGGACCATGCAAAAAGCATTCACATTCTTCTTAAGCAATTTTAACAATTTAGTTTCCATTTCTTTACTCAAATATGACAATATAGTCACGGGTTTAGGGCCATTCTCACCTAAAAATGCATAATGAAGATTCTTGGGTAGCTTCTTAAGTACAAGCCCATCGGGGGTTCCATCCGGGGTTTTCATTTCTTCCTCAATTACAACACTTTCTTCATTTTCATCACTCAAGGAGAGTTTATGAAATTTTCGACCGTAGGAAGGATGCTCAAAGTCTAAATTTGTCATGGTAAGTGATTATGTCAAGCCTTTTTCTAAAGGATCCATTGCAACCATATCTTGTAATATTTCTTCAACGAGGGGATTAAACTATCGACCCTCATGAAAGTTCCTTTATCTTCATCAGTGTATTTTATAGTCTTTGTAAGATCGAACTTCACTTCATCATCACTGACTCGTAAGGTTAATTCTCTATGCTTCACATCTATTAAAGCTTGGCCGATTGCCAAAAATGGCCTTCCAAGAATGATGGGGACATCTATATCTTCTTCCATCTCTAAAACAACAGAGTCTATTAAGAATATGAATTTATCGACCTTCACAAGTACATCTTCTAGAATACCCTGAGGGTAAGTCAATAACGATCTACGATTTGAAGGATAAAGTCGTGGGTGTTAGCTCACCTAAATTTAATTTCTTCACTAGAGACAATGGCATGAGATTTATACTCACTTCGAAATCACATAAGGCCTTCTTGAAGTTGTGATCACCAATCGTGCATGGAATGATAATGCTGATCTTGAATTTCAACTTTTCTAGAAGCTTTTGAATGATCAAGTAAAGACAATCCCTATAAAAGCTCATTGTTCCATAGGCATCCAATTTCTTCTTGTTGCTCATAATTTCCTTTATGAACTTTACATAATTTGACATTTGAGCCAAAGCTTATGCAAAGGGTATATTCACTTCTAGCTTCTTGAACATATTCATAAATTATTCAAATTGCTCATCTAAGTTTGCCTTTTTGAATCTCTATTGAAGTGGTAATGGTTGCACTGGAGGATTTTTGAGAAATAACATCCTTCCTGCAGGCAAATTTGTACTCTTCTTTTTCTCTCCTCATTCTTTTCTCACTATAGCATCTTCCTTTAGCTTCCACTATTTCACTCTCTACTCCTTAGAATCATTAAAGTCTTTCCCGCTCTATAGAGCAATCCACCATGCTTAGGTTTTTCTCCCATCACTTGGAAAAGATTTTGATGAACTTGTCTTCATTGATTGGGCCAATTGCCCCACTTAAGTCTCTAAATTTTTCAAAATGCACCTTATGAGTCCAAACTCATATATTTTTAATCCATTTTTCTAGCATATTTCTAGAAGTTTATGATTCATTTTTATGTTGAATTATGGAATATTCACCAACTTTTTGTTTTGAAGGTTTTAAATGAAAGGGAGATAATTCTAGCAAGAAAAGCAGAAAATTGGCCAGGGCAGAATTCTCTATCATGACATAGTTTCAGAATGTTTTGATAGAATCCTAATAGAACCACTAGGAGTTATGTCGCAACAAGGATCAAGCTGAACTCAAGCCATAAATTAAGACTGTCACGACATAATTTTAGATAGACTGATCCGATTCGCCACGCACAATGGATTTTTATGTCGACAAAGCCGGGAGAAGTTCATAAAGAAGAATGTCGCAACATTCCTTACTCTGTTGCGACACTGATCAAGCACATGACAATGAGACTCATGTTGCGACATCTCATAACTCTTTTGCAACAAAAAGATTTGAAGATCGTAGAAAAGCTCTGTCGTGAAAAAAGACAACTATATCACGATACAAAATCCACAATTAGCTTTGAAGGGCAAGAAGACTTTGTCGCAACAGAGAAGTTTTATGTCATGATAGAAAATAGCAAAACAATGAGATAGGTCAAGACAATGTGCCTGCGATAGAGTTTTCTATGTCGCGACAAACATTTCAGCTTATGACAAGACCAAGGCAGATTATTTGTTGCTATAGAAGAAAACTATGTCGCGACATAACATTCAGAATCAACAATGAAGGATAAGAAGACTTTGTCGTGACAAACACAACATGAGGTTGAAATAAACTCTGTTGCGATAAAGACGCTATCGGCCATGACGTAAGTCGAGAAGAATCATGTTGTTCCTATGTTACTAATACGCAAAGAAAACAAGGTGAAATCTCGCCGCCAGACAAAAGAAGATTATGTCGTGACAATAAAAATTGCTGAGTAAGAGATTTCTGTTGTGACAGAGAAGTTTTATGTCGTGATAGAAAATGGAAGAGACATGAGACCAACCAAGACAAGTATTTCGCGACAAAGAGTTTAATGTTGCAACAAACAGTTCAACTAGCGACCGGGATCAAGGACAATTATGTTGTGACAAAGAAAAAGTACAACAAACCGAAGAAATTGTGAGAAATTATGTCGTGACACAGCCATTTCCGCTTGAGACAAAGGTTGAAAGAACCACAAGAAGAATTTGAAAATGTCTTATGCGCGAATAATGAATGAAGAACTCAAGGCAGAATTCTTTGTCACAACAACTAGAAGCTAGGTCGCGACATAAAAGAAAGCATAAGACTCAGAAACTCTATCGTGACACAAAAATTCTATGTCGTGACACAAAGCAGCATAGCATAAGGAAACTCAGTCGCGATAAAGGATTTTGCTGCCGTGACATACTATTCAAGTATTCAAGTTGCAAGGTATCCAAGAACTGTCTCAACACAAGAAACTCTGATCGTGACATAAACTAGAAAACCTCAGTAGAACTATGCCGCAACATTTCCAAATTATGGCACAACATAATTCAAGAAGAAAGCATTAACAATTGTCGCAATAGAAACTACATGCCACGATAAGATGCTGGGCGACAGAGATGAAAACTATGTCGCGATAAAGCTACTAATTTGGCCATAATTTTTGGGGATCCACAATTTGCCTCTGGGCACGCCATCATTTGAAATCTATAAATGTAAGCATCTAGGCACCGTATGAGCTTCGCCAAACACATGAACTTCTAGGTAGCCAAGACTCTTGTATACATTATTATTTTTTATTTTTCCTTTCTTTTTATTTTCTTTTGTTTAGTTTTTAAAGTAGTTTTTTAGCTATTTCTTTTTGGAATTGAATAGTAATCTAGTGTGAAGTTTTGAGCTGGGTTCGCTATAAAATTTTGTTTTTCATTATTGTCTAATTGAATGAATTTGGAAAATTTCTAGAGTTCATTTATTTCATTTTGTTTGCAATTTCAGTGAATTTACTTGATTAGTTAGTCACTGTTATTTGTGATCCAGCTTTGAAAAACTGAGCTCCATTTAGGAATGGATTGATGTTGATTATTATTTTCCTCGCTTCAACTTGAAGAAGGTCATCATAGTTTGAATGTTTGGATTTATTTAATTGGTATTGTTCTTGAAGTTACTTGTTCAGAATATTAGTAGCGTGTACCCAGAAAAGGATTGTATCTTGCTATGATTTCCAGGAAGCCCTCTGAGTGACACAGAGATGGAGATTCCTGAGAGTATGAAGTAGTTACTTGGGGGTATGTTAGACTAATATTATGGAACTACTGAACTCTGAAAGATCACTAACTTACTCATGGTGTGAGGATAGTTGGATGATGTATCAATTTAATTGATTAGAGGTTTCTCCTCAATCTGATGAGAGTATCTTGATCTAGTGTTAGCATAGATCTAACCAAGGAAATAGAGAATCTTATCAAATTAGATGGATGAGTTACCAATTAGATTGGAGAAGGCTTGCAATATCCTGTCTATAAGGGTAAGAAGTCTTCAGTCCTAAGAAATGCATATGAAGTACTGAAAAGGAAAACACCTGCATCATAGAAAGAGGCTTCTTATTCTACGGGTAATCGATTAGACCCATGTATCCGAAAGGAATATGGATCTCTAATTATGAAATGTATGGTTTATGGAGAAACTTAAACTATACTACCTTACATCTTTAACAAGTTCATATTTTAAACTAATGTATTTCCAACTATGTTGGAAAATGATGCGTAAATTCATAATTGTACACTCCATCTATCGGGTGTTAATTTACCTGAAGGAACTTTCCAATCCCTTATTTGAATTCTTTACATGTAATTATAGAATTTTATCTAGTTTTTCCTTTTGCTTAGTTTAAAACTCAATCATTTTCTAAATTTTGAAGTTCAAATAGTAAGGACTGAGTAGATGGGTAATTTGATCTTTAGATTTATCATCAACTGTGGAATGATATCTGGACTTAAATCCATTTTATTACTTGTATGACCTGTGCACTTGCATTGATTTAGACCAAAATCAATTTTAATGGGTCCCTTTTTCAAAAAAGGGCTAAACACATATTTTTATCAAAATTTAGTCAAACAAGTTTTATGGCATTCCAATTGGGGACTGAAAAGTCTTTGGATGGAATTGTTAATTACTTCATCAAATTTGGTCTTTGTTTAAAAATCAGTCAATCAAGTTTATAGCATTGTTGCCGGGGATTGAGAAAGAGATGAATTTAAATATCAATATTCCAACCAAATAGAGAATTGCTAATTTGGACATTTTTCTTTTTTTTTTTATCATAAATTTCAAAAAATCACAAAAATAGTTTTTAACATCAGTAGCTGAGTAAGCTACTGAAATTTTTTATGATCTTAATTAGACATAGCTGTTTTCCATAGATTTAATGTGATCTTAGTGTGTTTCTATTTCAGGAAAATTTACATGCATAGAAAACTAGAAGCAAAGTTGCTGCCTTTGGATACAAAAATGGAAAGAACACTGAGAAATTTGAGAAAGGTTAAAGGTGTTGAATCAACAACTATGGAAAATCAGAGAGAAAGAATGCAACCTATTCTAGAAGAAGCAGAAATTGAGAGACCTCAGAGGTAAATGACTATGGAGGACTTTTGGAGGCGAGTGATTTAAGATGAATACTCTGCTGTGAGACAGCCTGCTATTTAAGCCAACAATTTTAAATTGAAGCCAGCTTTGATCACAATGGTGCAACAACACCAATTTACTGGGCATCCTAGTGAAGACCCCAACAAGCATATGGGAAGATTCATGAGGATGACTAATACAGTCAAGTTGAATGGGGTTAGACCTAAAGCGATCGTTTAACTATTTCATTTTCATTGGAGAGACGCGGGCAAAGAATCTCTCTTCAGTCACCGCCGTTGGATTAGTGAACAATTAGGAAGAGTTGGTGGAGGCTTACATGAGTAAATTCTTCCCTCCTGCCCTCACCTTTGAAAGGAGAGGGGAAATTATAGTTTTCAAGTAGGGAAAGGATGAAAGTCTCTATAATGCATGGGAAAGATACAAAAGATTGCTGAAAAGATGCCCCATGCATGGAATAGATCTGACCACTAAGATGGATATTTTTTATCATGCTATGAATTATACCTCAAAAGGTATAATTGATGCAGCTTGCTGGGGAGCTTTTAAGAGAAAAAGTGATGAGGAGGCAAAGCAGTTGTTATAAGATCTTACCAAATGCAATTATAAAGCTCCATCTGAAACTTCAAAGTGAGCAGACCACCTTAAAGAAAGGTGTTGGGAGTTGGAACCTAATGACTGCCATAGAGGCAAAATTAGATGCATTGATGAGCAAAATGGGGAATCATGAGAGAAGAATGCACTCTACAAATGAAGTGGGAATAGTTGATGAAAATGAAAAGAGGAATAGTGCTGAAGAGGGACTAGCCCATGAGGGTCCCTAACAAGTTGAGGAGGCACAATATCTTAATACTAATAGAAGTTACAATTTTAAGCCCAAACTCAACTTCCCAACTCATTACACACTAGTACTCAAGAACCATGAGAATTTCTCTTATGGAGGAATAGCACAGCAAGGTTAAAGACCTAGGCAGAATTTTCAACAATACTATACTTCACTTGGGTTCCAACAACAATAACAACAACAACAACAAGGAAGTCAGAGGGCAGAAAATCAGGGACAAAGGAGATCTTCTTCCTTTGAAGAACAAATTTTGACTTTCATGGGAGAAAATAAGAGACTGCTGAACATCCATGAGCAGAATTTGTCGATCTAACGCATTTCTCGTGCAAACACAAATGTGTTTTTTGTGCCAATACGAATGCCTCTTTGAAGAATCTGGAAACACAAGTAGGGCAATTGGCCCTAGCCATGCAGAAGTAGTCCAAGGATTCATTTCCAAGTGATACAAGGAAGAATCCAAAGGATTGTATGGTGGTTGCACTAAGTAGTGGAAGAGAGATAGAAGGAAGAAAAGAAGAAGAGAAGAAAACTGAGGAAAAGAAAGAAGAAATTGGAGAAGAATTAGCAAGATAGCTCGTGGAAAGTCATGAAGAAGAGAGAAGTGCAAAAATGCAACAAAAGCAGCAAGTTGAAGAGGGAATTCTAAAAAAGAAGGAAGAGGTTCAAGCTTACATGTCTCAAGTCCCATTCCCTCAAAGGCTACAAAAGGCTAAGTTAGAAGAGTAATTCTCTAGATTCTTGAACATGTTCAAGAAAATGGAGGTTAGTATCCCTTTTTCAGAGGCATTGACTTAAATGCCTCACTATGCTAAATCTACGGCTGATATTTTGGAGCGTAAAAGAAAATTGCTAAAGAAGGAGTAGGGAGCCTAACAACAACCCTCGTAGTGTAGTTATTCGCAGGTTCTACTGCAGAAGATGCAGGATCCAGGCAACTTCACTATTCCCTGCACAATAGGGAATTCTGAGATGGGAAAAGCACTGTGTGATTCTGAAGCCAACATCAACCTGATGCCTTTATCTGTAGTTAAGAGATTAAGTTTGGGGGAGCTCACTCCCATAGCCATGACCTTGCAGATGGCAGACAAAACCTTAGCTCAACCTGAGGGTATTCTTGAGGATGTGCTTATCAAAGTGGGAAAGTTCATTTTTCCAGTGGACTTTGTGGTTATTGATATTGAAGAAGACAAACAAGTACCTCTGCTGTTAGGAAGACCTTTCCTTGCTACAGGGGCAGCTTTAATAGATGTGGAGAAAGGAGAGCTTACTCTAACGGTTGGAGATAAGGCAGTGCACTTCAATCTCAATCACAGTTTGAAACAGCCAGAATTTGACAATGTTGATTGTAAGATTGTAGAAACGAAAGTACCCATCAGTTCTGAACCGATGTGATTCGTAGCCGCATTGACCGAACCTGGAACAAAAACCTGCTGAAAACTCGAGGGAAAATCCAAGCAAGCAATTGCCTGGTCTATAAAAGATTTAAAAGGAATTAGTCCTTCCATTTGCATGCACAAGATCCTTTTAGAGGATAATGCAAAGACCTTTATTGAACATCAAAGAAGATTGAATCCAGTAATGAAAGAAGTTGTCAGAAAAGAATTACTGAAGTGGCTGAATGCAAGCTTCATATATGCAATCTCGCATACCAGAGCCCACCATGTGGTTCCTAAGAAGGGTGGATTCACTGTGATTAGAAATGAGAAGAATGAATTGATTCCTACACGAACTGTGACAGGATGGAGGGTGTGTATAGAAATACAGAAAACTAAACATTGCTACCAGAAAGGATCATTATTCTTTACCTTTCATTGACCGAATGTTAGACAGGTTAGCTGGACATCCCCATTACTGTTTTCTTGATGGATATTCTGGTTATAACCAGATTGCTATAGCCCCTGAGCATCAAGAGAAGACTACATTTACATGTCCTTATGGTTTGCTTTCAAAAGGATGCCATTTGGATTATGTAATGCTCATACCACCTTCCAAAGATGCATGATGTCTATGTTTTCAGACTTGGTGGAAGAGGTTATGAAAATCTTTATGGATGACTTCTTAGTATATGAATCCATTTTTGAGAATTGTTTGGAAAATTTAGAAACGGTACTTCAGAGGTGTTAAGACAAGAATTTGGCCTTAAATTGGGAAAAATGCCACTTCATGGTAATGGAGGGTATTCTCTTGGGACACAAAAATTATGCAAATGATATTTAGAGGTAGACTAAACAGTGTTTCTATCATAGAACCCCTCCAGCCACCTACAATCCGGCCAAAGCGGAGGGCAGTTTCCCAGACATGCTAGTTTTTATAGGAGATTCATTAAGGACTTCTCAAAAATCTCTAGACCATTATGCAAATTGCTTGAAAAAGATGCAAAGTTTGATTTTGATGAATTATGCAAAGTTGCATTTGATTAAATTAAATCCAGATTAGTTACAACACCCATCATGGTAACACTTGATTGGAATAAGGAGTTTTAAATTATGTGTGATGCCAGTGACTTTACAATGGGAGCTATATTAGGACAAAGAACAGAGAAGATATTCAAGGCCATATACTATGCTAGCAAAACCTTCAATGAAGCACAAGAGAATTACTCTACAATTGAAAAAGAGATGTTGCCAATGGTGTTTGCTTATGAAAAATTCAAGCCTTACATATTGGGATCCCATGTTATAATACACATTGATCATGCTGCAATTAGATATCTTATGACAAAGAAATATGCCAAGCCAAGACTTTTCAGATGGGTATTATTGCTGCAAGAGTTTGATCTGAAAATTAAAGACATGAAGGGTAGTGACAATGTGATAGCTAGAGAAAACTACTGAAGAAGAAAAAGGAAGTGAATTAGAAGAAAACTTTCTTAGATGAGCAGTTGTTTGTGTTAGCAATCCAAACACCCTGGTATGCTTATATTGTGAATTACCTAGCCTATGGAATTATGCCATATGACTTCAGCAACTAGCATAAAAGAAAGTTAAGGATTGATAACAGATTCTATATTTGGGATGATCCACTACTTTTCAGAAGAGGAGTAGATATGATTATAAGGAGATGTGTACCAAAAACAGAATAAGGTGAAATCATTGATAAATGCCATGCATCACCATATGGAGGACACGAGATAAAACAACCCATGTACCTTCAATCAGGTTTTTATTGGCCTACTCTATTCAAGGACTGTTTTGAATGGGTAAAACATTGTAATAAATGTCAGAGAATGGGCAACATAAGAAAAAGAAATGAAATGCCCTTGCAAGGAATCCTGATGGTGCAGATTTTTTATGCTTAGGGAATAGACTTTATGGGACCTTTTCTATCATCATTTGGAAATCTATACATTCTCCTAGCTGTGGATTATGTAACCAAATGGGTGGAAGCAATAGCTTGTTCTAGAAATGATGCTAATATAGTTGTTGGGTTTATACAAAGAAATATTTTAACCAGGTTTGGGCACCTAGAACAATTATTAGTAATGAGGGAAGCCATTTTGCAAACAAAGTTTTTGCAAAACTCATGAGCAGATATGGAATCAGACATGTAATGGGATTGGCTTACCACCCTCAGTCAAATGGGCAAGCAGAAATTTCCAACAAGGAGATAAGGAAAATTCTAGAGAAAATAGTGAATACAAGCAGAAAAGATTGGTCTATACAGCTAGATGTTGCATTGTGGGCTTATAGAACTACTTACAAAACTCCCATTGGAATGTCCCCATACAGAATTGTGTTTGGAAAACCTTGTCATCTCTCTCACAACTGAATACAAGTAAAGCTCATGGTAGCCATTAAGAAACTAATTTTGATTTTCAAGTCAGCAAAGGAAGAAAGATTACTCCAATGAATGAACTCGGAAGAGTTGAAGAATAAAACTTACGATAATGCCAGAATCTACAAAGATAAGACAAAGAAGTGGCATGATCAGAAGATTATGAGGAAGGAATTCAAAGCAGGGAAACAAGTCCTATTATATAATTCCCGGCTTAAGCTATTTTTAGGAAAACTGAAGTCAAGATGAAGTGGTCCTTACACAATAGTAACAAGTACACCCTTTGGAGCAGTTACACTAAAAACTAATTCTGGATGTGAATTTAAGTGAATGGTCAGAGATTGAAGCATTACCATGGAGGGAACTTAAATGAGGATTGATCCAAATTTGAAGAGAGAAGAGAATTTTGCTGAAAAGAAAACATTCTGTAGCAAATGTCTAGCTAAAGACATTAAACTAAGCAGCTTCTTGGGAGGCAACCCAAACAATTTTTAATTTTCATAGTTGGCTTGTTTTTGTTAAATTTTGTGTGTTTGAAGTTTAGTTGTAATTTTATTTGAATTTTTATGTGTTGTTTTTGCTAATTTTTTAGGAACAGTGAAGTTGAATTAGAAATGGACTTTATTAAAATCACACTCTCTCAAACTGATTATGCAGAAAATGCTACAAGGGGGAGTATTTCGATTTCCCTAACTTACTCTTTAATGATAATGCATAGTTGAAGTTTGGGAGAATGTAATTTTGTTTAAAGCAGAAAAAAAAAAGTAGCTTTGTTGTTCTCATTATTTGAATACCCTGAATATCTTCCTATTGAATCATCTTGAATGAAGAAATGAAATGTGATTGTTCATACTTGAATTGAGGTTCTTTGATGATTAGATGTGTTTTTACAAATATGTTCTGATTGGTATGAATGAATGCACAGTGCTTTGAATGTTGCTTGATTGAAAAATGTGAATTGTGTAACTCTGAGAAAATTTTTCATTGTTATGTTGCGATAGTATTACCAAAACTCATGTGCAACATTGTTTCTTAATGTCGTGACAAAGATTGGGTTATTCTTTTAGAACCTGCAGGAAATTTTGTCAAGACACAATTTTTCTCTGTCGGAACATCATTTAACTAGAGGAGCACAAACTATGTTGTGACAATGTTTTTCCTTGTCGTGACAGCATTTGATTTGAACCGACCCTTGTATTTTCTATGTCACGAAAATTTTTCTCTATGTCGCGACCAAGTTGGCTTTAAACTGATATTGGAAATAGAATTTTTATCGAGATAATATTTCTCATTGTCGTGAAATAAGTACACTTAAACATCACATTTTTATGTCGCGACATTTTTTCTCTCACAATAATGAACAGACCTAGTTTTAATTGATTAGAAAATATGTAGCGACATTACTTTTCTATGTCGTGACATAAAATTATAAAGGTAATAAACCCTAGGTTAGTTTTTGTCGCGACATTTAATGATGGTATAACAAATAATTGGCCTATAAATAGATGAATTTTGAAACTTGAAAGGTCACCTGCCTCATAAGCCATCAACCCGCTCACCTCTCTTCACCAAATTTCTTCCCCTCAATTTTGAAAACCCTAAATCCCCCAAAGCCCTCTTCTGACAATGTTTGAGCTGTCGAACCTTGTTCCAAACCTATATGAAATCATGGAAGAGTATATCGAGAGGGAGAAAGAAGCAGTCTAAGTGACTCAAGAAGAAACAGGGTAGGAAGAAGAAAGAGTTGAAGCTAGAGTAGAGCCTGAGCAACCAGTGGAAGAAACAAGAAGGAGGAAGAGGGGAGCTGAAGAAGCTAGAGCTGAGCTCAAGAAGGAAAGTGTCTCGTGAAGGGCCTATTTCGCCCGGAGGGATAAACTGCAGCATTGTGCTGGGATTTCATGTGTGCAGCAAAAGAGGTTTCAATAAGTGGATCTCCCCTTTCCAAGAAGTCATTAAGAGCAAGGGATGGCATCTTTTCTACGAGCACAAGGCTCCTAGGTTTGTAGATGTGGTGAAGGAGTTCTATGCTAATATGGTTGGAATGAAGGATAAGACGGTATATGTCAGAGCTAGATGGATAAATTTCAGCACGGAGCAGATAGACTATACCTACAATCTTAATGAAAGGAAGAATGGGTCGAAGTTCAAGAAACTGGTGAAGGAACCGGACTTCTAGAAGATTGTAGACTTGCTGATTGATGGCAAGGGGAAGTAGAATGCCACCAGAAAAAATCCACATGAGTCCGTCACTAGAGGAGCATTAACTGAACAAGCAAAGGTTTGTTTTTACTTCATTTGTCAGTTGAGACATCAAAGCATCAAGCACTATAGTGGGAGTAAGGAGGCGTATCGTTGTATGCCATATTGAAAGGGTATAAGTTCAGTGTTGGGAAGATCATTGAAAACTCAATCATGAGTTATTATAGAGGTGGATACAGGGGACTAATACCCCACCCAACACTGATCACTAGGCTGGGTATCTTGGGTGGTGTGGAAGAAGACTAGGAGGAAGAAGAAAACTGCCCTAGAACCTCACCCTTGACACTGATAAAAATCACCAAGGGGCCTAAAAATAGAGGCAGAGGAAGAGAAGTAGAAATTGAAAGAGAGGATAGAGATGATGTAGAAATACATCAAATACAGATTGAAAGTGAAGCTCTAAAGCAACAACAAAGGCAGAGAAGTGTGAGCCTAATTATGACCCTCTCCCCAGAAAGGAGACAAGTCCATCAGGAGAAAATTGGAAGCTCAGAGCATCAAGGTAACAATGCTGAATTGATAGATATGCTGAAAGTAATGAAGCAAGAAATGCAGGAGAGGGACAAACAGTTATAGATCCAACTCCAACTGAGAGATGAATATATGGATGCAAATCTCGTAATAGCGACCGACCTACAAGAATTAGCAGAGATGAAGAGCGAAGAGAAAATGGGAAATAAGAGAAAGAGTACTGAGTGAGGAACTCAAGGCAAGAAAAGATGCCTTCCTTTCTGATCAATTGAGGAGAGACAGTGAGCTCCTCAAAATAATGAAGGATAGAGAGGATGCTATTGGAGTTAACTCATAGGCTGCGTATGCTCGTATCTCAGATAAAGAGCACTAGAAAGAAAAAGGCTTCTCATAGAGAAAAGGGACAAGGAAATGGAAGCCACCCTAAACTATAGGGAAAAAAGATGGACAGAGAGTTTAGACATGGTCAACAGAAATTTGATCAAAATGTACTCTGCCCAGGGTGAGTTTGAGGGAACCCTGAACTCTATTGGGCATAGACAAAATGATCTAATCAAACAATTGGCTATGTTAATGGAGTGGTCTGAATTCAATAAAGGAGAGGAAGGAAGCAAGTCCAAGCAGCCACAAGTCCAGATCCCTGAATTCTCCCATTCAGCAGCTAGTTACAAATTTGAACCTGTCAATCTGAACCATCCCTCTAGGCATGATAGAAGAAGAAAATGAGCAACCCAACTGTTTCTTCCCTTTTCCCTCTTTGTAACCTAATCTCTCTTACCTAAAAAATTTAATGAAAATTCTGTTGCAGAAATTGGAGTTCACTCTCATTTTGAATTTCTTATGTGTTTATCGTCTATTTTCTTCTCTCTTTCTTATGTATGTCTCATACAACACTGGAAAAAACAACAGATTAGTTTAGTAAAGAAGTTTTGTCAATAACGAAGAACCCAATTTTCTTGGTTTAAATTACTGAATAGCTGTGAATTGTTTGGTATACTTGGAATGATTGTAGAATTGAAATGTTGCTATGTTGTTTATTCCAATTAAATGGTGTTTGATTTAAATAAGCTTTCAGACTTGTAAAATAAAGTATACAGCAACATATTTAGGCAACTAAATAAGAATTTGATAGATGAATTGGGGTAGGATGCAATGAACTGAAAAAGAAAGTTGTGAAGATATTGATGAATGTGTTGAACTTCAGGAATAAGGAAGATTGCAACCAATTGATGGAACAAATAAGACCTATAATTATATTTTATAAACAACTTAGTTATTATAAACCCTGATAAACACTGCACATGGTCAAAAGGATCTCTGAAACATATTGTGCTAAAGATTAGGGACATCTTCTGGGATCTATCACAGTTAAATCTCCAAATGTCCTAAAACTTGTTAGATTATTAGTCAAGGCGAATTCAAGCAATACCACTAACAGAAGTGATATAGCTATTCTTTGGAAGATTGAACCTTTCAAGTCACCTTACACACATGCATAAGCATATACCTTAGTTCCTTGTTTGAGCTAATAGTCTACCTCATCATCAACCAGGAAATGAAAACCCTAGATCCTCCCTTGAACATAATTCCTACAAAGAAGAACCCTATTTTGCCTCGTATTACATGACAAATAAATCAAGCAGGAAGAGTACGGTTTGGGGGAATATTATTTCAAAGTACAAAGAAGGATAAGAAGGGTCGAGATAGAAAATCAATTGAGATGGGAAAAATGAAAAGAATGAGGAAAAGAAGCCGTGGAAAAGAAAAGTGTCAAGGTGGAATAAGTTTGGTCTTGTAACCTTCCTTCGAACAATTAAGTCCCCTAGTGTCATCTAGTACCCTAATGCCAACCGGTATGGGGAGTTAATGACCCAAAGTTTTAATGGTGGTAGAAAGCTTAAAATGACAAAACATTTCACTATTCCATAAACCTAGATAGAAGAAAGTGGAAAAAGCTTCTAAGATAAAGAAGAGAATTTATAGTAGCGAATGTGGTAAAAAAAATACCACCATAGAAAGTATGTAGAAAGATGCACCAAACCAAATGGGAGGTTAGAGAGTTGACATGAATTGAAAAGTCAAGAATGCATATGAAGGCAAAGTATGTCAAAGTAAAAATTAAATCTAGGTAAAATTGAGTCTAAATTGTCTTATTACCTACCCAATTACTTTAGCCTCACATTATAAGCCAAAAAGACCTAATTGATTATGAAGGTGGAATATGCTTACATTAGTGGAGATTAATATGACAAACAAGCATATGGGACTTTAAAGAATAAATGAGAAGCATGCTATCTGAGTAATATCCCAGAAGATTAACTAACCTGCCAAAGGAAGAATAGAGAATACCTCACACACTCACAAATCAGGGTTGAATAATTGAATTGTTTACACTATAGAAATTACTTGGCTTTTTAGTGAACTTAATTGAAAATCTTTCGATTTAGATTGAAACATATTTAGAAATAATTTTACAACTATGTTTCCTACCAAATTGTGGATTCAATGTAAAATGTCCTAAAAAATAAAAGCTACATTGTTTGAGGACAAACAAAATTTTCTTTTCTTTGCTTAGGGACAAATAAAACTTTAAGTTTAGGGGAATTTGATGAGTTCTAAACTCATCTATTTTTAATCCATTTTTTTGGCATATTTCTAGAAGTTTATGATTCGTTTTTATGCTGAATTATGGAATATTCACCAACTTTTTGTTTTGCAGGTTTTAAATGAAAAGGAGATAATTCCAAAGAAGAAAATAAAAATTGGCTAGGGCACTTTATCGTGACACGTTGTGAATGTCGCCACATAATCCTTAATAGAACCGCAGGGAGTTATGTCTCAACAAGGATCAGTTAAACTCAAGCCGTAAATGAAGACTGTCATACATAATTTTTAGATAGACCGATTGGTTTATGTCGCGACAAAGCTGAAGAAGTTTATAAAAAAGAATGTTGTGACATTCTCACTGTCAGCGACACCGATCACACATGGCAATGAAACTCATGTTGTGACATTCACAACTTTGTCACGACATAATATTTCAAGATCGTAGAAAAGCTTTGTTGAGACAAAGATGTTTGCGTTGCATGACAAAATCCACACTCAGCTTTGAAGGGAAAGAAGACTTTGTTGCAACAGAGAAGTTTTATGTCACGACAGAAAATAGCAAAACAATGAGACAGGTCAAGACAATGTGCCTTCGATAGAGTTTTCTATGTTGTGACAAACATTTCATCTTATGACAAGACTAAGGCAGATTATTTGTCGCTACAGAAGAAAACTATGTTGCGACACAACATTTAGAGTCAACAATGAAGGATAAGAAGACTTTGTCGTGACAGAGAATTTTTAAGTCGCGACAAACACAACACGAGGTTGAAGTAAACTCTATTGTGAAAAAGACTGTTATTATCGCAATAGAAGTTGAGAAGAATCACAAGATACTTATGTTGCGACATAGAAACTTATGTTGCCACACAGTAAAGAAAACAAGGCATAAATCTCTGTCGTGATAAAAGAAGATTATGTTGCGACAATAAAAATTGCTGAGTAAGAGATTTCTGTCATGATAGAGAAGTTTTATGTCGCGACAGAAAATGGAAGAGACATGACACTAACCAAGACAAGTATGTCGCGATAAAGACTTTAATGTTGCAACAAACAAATGCACCCAATGATCAAAGACTAAGGACGATTATGTCGCGACAAAGAAAAAGTCTTTCGTAACAACAAACCTAGGCAACTCCACAGAAACTCGTCGCGACAATGTTTACCTGCCACGGCAGCTGAAAAGAACCACAAGAAGAATGTCGCAACACTCTTTACTATGTTACAATGAATGAAGAACTCAAGGCAAAATTCTTTGTCACAACAACTGGAAGCTAGGTCGCGGACATAAAGAAAGAAAAGACTTAGAAACTCTGGTCATGACACAAAAATTTATGTCACTTATTGACAAAGCAAATAAGAACTGAAGGAAACTCAGTTGCGACAAAGAATTTTGTTTTCGCGACTTACTATTCAAGTATTCAAGCTGCAAGGTATCCAAGAATTGTCGCGACATAAGAAACTCTAGTCGCGACATAAACTAGACAACCTTAGTAGAACTATGTCACGAAATTGCCAAATTATGTCGGATAGAATTCAAGAAGAAAGATAAAAATTGTCGAATGTTAAAATCGCATGCCACGACAAGATGCTAAGCGATAGAGATGAAAAATATATCGCGATAGAGATGAAAAATATATCGCGATAGAATTTTTTATGTCACGACAAAGCTATTAATTGGGCTAGAATTTTTGGGGATCCATAATTTGTGCCTAGAAGTGCGGTCCATCATTTGAAAATCTATAAATAGAGGTATCTAGGGCATTATGCGGAGATTCTGCCAAACCAAGAACTTCATAATGGAGACTCTCAGATATTATTTTTCTTTTATTTTTCCTTCATTTTATTTATTTATTTAGTTTTTAGAGTGCTTTAACTAGTTCTTTTGGGATTGAATAGAATTCGTGGAGTTTCGAAATGGGTTCTGCTTATAAAATTGTTTTTTTCTATTATTGTTTGATTGAATTTGGAAATTTTTTCGAATTATTTATTTTAGCCGCTTGCAATTTCAGTGAATTTACCTGATCAGTTTGTCACTGTTATTTGTGATCCAACTTTGAAAATTGAGCTTCATCTGGGAATGGATCGATGTTTATTATTATTTTCTACTCAACTTGAAAGAAGGTCATAGCTTGAATGTTTGGATTTATTTAATTGGTATTCTTCTTGAAGCTACTTGTTCGTAATATTGGGGTGGGGGCGTGGTAATTTAAAAGGACCGTATTCGTTATTATTTCTAGGAAGCCCTAAGTGACACACAAAGATGGAGATTCCTTGAGAGCAGCGGAGCAGTTACTGGGGGTATGTTAGACTAACATTATGGAACTAATGCATCTCCTCGAAAGATCACTTAGATAGATCACTAACTTACCATGGTGTGAGGATAGTTGGATGATGTCAATTTAATTGATCGAGGTTTCCTCCTCAACTGATGAGAGGATCTTGATCTCGTGTTAGCATAGATGTAATCAAGGAAATAGAGAATCTTATCACCCGATGAAGTTATTAATTCTAGTCAATGAAATACTACGTCCAAAATGATCGAGACTAGCACATTGGTCAAAAGTACCAAAACTCGATTGTACTTCAAGTTAGGAAAACCTTATGGACCTATTATTAGAAATAATATTTAAAGAGTCCTAGAACTTGTTGCATTATTTTCAAGGCAAAATCCTAGACATCACAAACAAAGTGTAAGATGATTTAGCCATCCTCAGACAGCTTGAGACTTTCAAAAGTCTGAATTTTGATATGCTATGAGCATATACCTTAGTACCTACTTTAAACCTAATGCATATTTCATCATCACAACCAAAAAAAAAAAAAAAAAGCCTTCACCCTTCCTTAAATTCTACCTTACAATAAAGAACCCTTAATGTCTAAAAACTACAAATAAGTGTGCAGAATAAATGAGAAAGAGGATAAAAGCCTTGGGGGAGGTAAGTTTGAATTGAAAAAAAAAAAGGAGAATAAAGGATGAGAAAGAAAGATAATTAAGAAAAAGTTGTTATAGAAGAGATGTAAAACAGGAAACCGAGAAGCTGAAAAAGAAGAAAGTTAGAAGGAGTGAGTTTTACCTTGTAGCCTACTAACCTTGAGCTATTAAGTCCTTAGGGGTGTTCTACACCTGGTACCCTAATACCAATTGCTATGGGAGCTACTGACCCAAAGCTTGCTAAAGGGTTGTAGAAAGCTTAAAAAAAGGTAAAACATTGCACCACTCCAAATCTGAAACAAAAGGATAGAAAGAGGCTTTTGGAGCAAAATTGAAAATAGCAGTGGAATAGAAAATAAAAACAACAAGAAGCTTCAGAGGAGGCAAGAAATAAAAATGTACCATATCTGCCTGGGATGTTCATGGCTAGTTTAGTCGAGAAAAAGAATTCAATTGGGTATATTTGAGCCAAAAATGTCTAGTTATCTACCAAGTACCCTAGCCATTCATTACAAGCTCAAAAGACCTATTTGATTATGAGGGATGTGTTATGTCTACATTAGTGGAGAATAATATGACCAACAAGCCTATAGGACTTAAAATTACTCTGAGAGAATTGTCACTCTGCAAAGTAACTCTTAAAAGGCTACCTAGTCTGCAAGTCAGTTATAAAGGGAAGACCAACACACACTCACATAGTCAAGGGCTGTATTCGTTTGTTAACTATGAAGTATATGCTACATTAAATGATTTAAATTGGAAATTCTCAGAATTCTGAAAGTGAAGCTTGATTAGGGTTGATGTCACAACTGAAATAATACTCAGGCCTAAATGCTGATAAGATTTAAAAGATGAATTGATTGAAAAATGACACTCAAAATTTGATTTTTATTGTTTGAGGAAAAACAAATATCATTTTCTTTGCTTGAGGACAAACTTAAGTTTGGGGAGTCGATAAGTCTCGAAACTCATCTATTTTTAAGTCCATTTTTCTAGAATATTTCAAGTTTAAAAGTTCAATTTAGGCGCACTATGAAGCCACCTAAAATTGTTGTTTTATAGAATTTAAAGGTAATAAGTAGAATTCGTGAGAAAATGAGTAGAAGTCAAGATGGGACAAAGAAAATGCCAATGTCGCAACACCGCTGCGTATTTCAGCAGCGACATTGGCAAATGCTCATTGCGGAGAAGTCTTAAATCTATGGCAATGTCTCTAGGTCAACTAGAGAAGGGAAAGCGCGTATACAGAAATGTCATGACATCATAAATAACTCTAGTAGTCAAATTATGTTCGCATCCAATGTCATGACATCACAACAAATATGATACACCACGAGTGAAGGGAAGGATTACATCATTCAGCCGTCGCAACATCGCGTAAACGATGTCGCGGACATTTAGCCAAAGCTTTCGAATATCCGAGACCATCACAACCAATGCTCGACATAGATAGGCACAATGCGACAATAATCAAGGAAGCCTAAATGGTGAGACAAGTCAAATGTCACAACACAGAATAAATGTTGTAACATCAACTAAAAACACTAGCAAAGGACATCAAAGCAACAAGATCAAATGTCGTGATGTTAGAGCATAAATTTCACGACATCAGCTTAATGGATCAGACCTACAAAGGCAATGTTGCAACATCAACAAGTGACCAACATGTCAATGTCACGACATCTGTTCCAACCAACCTAGATAGTGAGATCAGTCCAATGTTGTGACATCGAATAAATGTCGTGACATTATGTGGAGACACTAGGAGAGGACTGTAGAACAACAAGATATAATGTCGCGAAGATCACAAATGTAAAGGTCAATGAACATCAACTCCGAGATGATCAATAGCACTGAAATGACTAATGTCTCGACACATTCCAAAAGAGTGTCACGACATTAGTGCAAGTATGTACTAGCAACATGATTAGTTCTGTTAAATGTCGACATTAGTGCAATGTCGCAACATCAATTAAATGTCGCAAAACAAGAATGGTAATGTCGCAACATCGGAATTTGAATTTCAAATAATGTATTTCTCCCATGTCGTGACATCATCACTACATCACCGTGATAGCATCTAGGCAACAATTTGAAGTTTTTATGTTATGATTCTCGCTTCATTTTTAGGGCTTAAGACCTGAGCCTATAAATATAAGCTTTTAGGGAGTAGTGCACTGCCTTTGAGTGGCTTTCATCAAGTCTTTGTTGGGAAAGCTAAAGTCTCATTGTATATATTTTTATTTATTTATTTTTCTTTTATTTGTTTCTAGATTCAGATTCGCTTAGGGATTGTAGGAACAGTTGATCCGAACTGAATTTCGAAAGTCGGTGTTCATGTAAATCGGTTTCATTTTTGCCTCGAACTTAGATGAAACTGAATTTATTCTCGAACTCATTTTTCTTTCAGTTTTGATTACAATCTAAATGAATTTACTAATCAACTGGCCAGATTGTGATCTAGATTTGAAAGGGTAAGCTCATTTTAGAAGAATATTTTGTTGGATTATTTTTTTTTTGCAAGAGTTAATGTTGTTTGGTTGAGAAATTTGGAGGATTAATTGGTATTACCCTACATTGAGTCGTTTTTGAATATCAATGTTCCGCATTCAAAAGAGTCAGATTATTGTTCGATTTCCAAGAATCCATTTGAGTGACACAACAATGAGACTACCTGAGAATAATGAGCATTAACTTATGGGTACTTTTACACTAATATTATATGAACTAATGGACTGTTGGGATTACCTTGATATATCACTAGTGATGATCTAACCTCTGCTTTCAAGGCTCTCTCTTGGGTGACAACATGAATGTGTGCCCGAGGCATAAGATCCACTTACTGGTCTAGCAACTTAATCTTGAGAGGTTTCACCTCAATTGAGAGGAATAACTTCAACCCAGTGTTAGTTGAGAATCTAATCAAGGGAAGAAGAAATTCTTGTCTAATTGATGGTTGAGATATCTTTTATTTTGGAGAGTGCTTACCCCTCATTCATGGGAGCAAGTACTTCTAGTCTTGATCAGGTTATGATAGGGGAGTTTCTCACCCTTCAGCCTTGCTTTTATGTCAGACATAATCTTGAAATACATGACATAAATTAACTTCTCTTTTGCTCAGACCGTGTCGCTACGCCTTCTAAGTTCTCTTCTTGGCACTTTTCTTAAATTTATAAGCTGTGACATTATTTCCGATTGTTACGATTAAATATTTTTGCTCTTCGGGCCTTCTTATTATGTCGCGACATAAATTACTATGTTATGATAATAACTTCCCATGTCACGACAGAGTTTCATCTTAGACTTGTTGTAGTTGTCGCGACATAAAACTTCTTTGTCGCGACATAGTCTTTTTACCTTGCGATGCTATCTCTAAACTTTATGTCGTGACTTACTTTGAAAATGTCACGACATATTTCCTACCTTGATCTTGTGTCATTTGCTAAAATAAGTTCGTTTCGCAATATAAAAACCTTTTGTCGCACTAACTTGTCTTGACTTGTTTCATTATCGCCATTTTCTCGGTCGCAACATTCTTTCTCTTCCCTCTTCAACTCTTATGTTGCGACATAGGTTTGATTCCTTGGATGTAATTCCTCTACTGTCATTTGGTTGGATCACTGTCGATATAGATTAAGGAATGTTGTGACATTCTTCTTCAAGAACTTCTCAAGCAATGTCGCGACATAAAAATTCATTGTCGCAACAAAGTTTTGTCTTCTGGTTTCCATTATGTCGCAACATTCATTTCTTTGTTGCAACATATATCATTCAATCCCACTCATATTGTGTCGCGAATTGCCAGGAATGTCACGAAAATCTCACTTCTAAGTCGGGTCTCGCTTATATCTTTGCTGCACATATTATCGTTTTACATAGCTCGCTCGGGTTACCAGAGATTATGTCGCGACATTTTGAAATTATGTCGCGACATTTCTGCCTTAGCCAATTTTCTACTTTTCTTGATGGAATTATTTCTTTGTCATTCAAAACCTGTAAAACACAAAGTTCATGAATATTCCATAATTCAACATTAAAATGAATCATAAACTTATAAAAGTATGGCAAGTAAAAATGGACTAAAAATATGAGTTTAGGACTCATCACCCTCCAAACTTAAAGTTTTGCTTGTCCCTAAGCAAAGAAATTAAGATTTTTGTTTATCCTCAAGCAATTAAGCTTTTTTATTTTGGCGACATTTTTCGCTTACACTAGACATCCTTTCCCTTGTATCCATAATTTAGCTTAAAAATCAGGTTAATTGTAAAATTACTTTTTAACATGTTTCCAATCCAGAACCAAGAAGATTTTCAATTAAGTTCACTAAATAGATAAATAATTCCCATAGTGTCAACAGTTCAATTATCTGAGACAATACTCAGATAATAGACTTCTCCTTGATTCTTCTAAGTCTCATATGCTTGTTTGTCATATTAACTTACTAATGTAGGCATATACTATTACTTTCAAGATCAATTAGGGTTCCTTTAGGCTTGTAATGTTTGGGCTTGGGTAATTGAGTAGATAAATTGGACAATTTAGGCTCGTAGCTTAATTCGATTCCACTTGCAACTCAAAGATATTTGCCTTCATTCTTCATCCTTTACGCTTTTTCCATTGATGTCAACTTTCAAACAACCCAAACTGGTTTTGGTGCATCATTCTGCATACTCTCTATTGTGTTGTTTTTCTTGACCACATTCAAATTATAAATTTAATTCCTCATATTAGAAGCTTTTTTTCACTTTTCATTTCCTATCAAGGCTTGTGGAATACAATGTTATATCTTGCTTTCTACCACCCTTAGCTTAACTTCGGGTTAGTAACTCCATACCCGCTGGCATTAGGTACCACGTGTTGAAACACCCCTAAGAACTTAATTGTTCAAGGGAGGAAGGCTACAAGACAAAACTCATTCCTCCTTGATACTTTGTATTTTCACACCTTTTTTTTTCTTCTTATTTTTCCTCATTCCTTATCTCAATTGGTTTTCCTTTCTCAACCTTTCTTTTTATCCTCCTTTGCATTTTAGAATAATATCCCTCAAACTTGTCCTCTTCTATTATTGATGTGCTTATCATGCAATCTGGGCAAACAAGGGTTCTTTACTGTAAGATTAGATTTAAGGAGGGATTTAGGCTTTTCATTGCTGGTTGATGATGACATTGGCTTTTGGCTCAAATAAGGAACTAAAGAATATGCATATGCATATTACAAAGTGGTAGTCTGAAAGACTCAAACTTCCAAGAATGCCTATATCATTTCCCCTCGTTAGTGGCTTGCCTAGATTTCTGCCTTGACTAATAATCTAACAAGTTCTAGGACTTTAAGGAGATTAAACTGTGATGGATCCCAGAAGATGTCCCTAATCTTTGCGCAATATGTTTTCAGAGGTACTTTTGACCATTTGCATTATTTTTAAGGATTCATAATAACTAGAACTATTAAAAAACAAAGAATTATATGTCTTATTTTTTCCATTATTTGTTTAAATCTTCTTGAATCTTGAAGTTCAACTTATTCATTGATAATATTACAACTTTCTCTTTCAATTCATCTCATCCTACCCCAATTTCATCTATAACTTTCTGCTTGGTTTCGGACATGTTGCTATGTCAAGCTTTACAACCTCAAAAGCTTACATAAATCAAACCATTCAATTCTAAAAAATTTCCACATAGTAAGCAACTAAATTCAATTCATCATTGAAATTCCACCAAACAATGCACAATTCAAATCAACAAATTTATTCAGGAAAACTGAATTCTCCTTTACAAAACTACACAAACTAAAAAGTCATCCTTCGTTATTTATTTAAGATTAAACAATGAAAAAGAAAAGAAACATAATAACAATGTAAGAGAAAAATGGAACCAAATTTTGCAACTGATTTCCTTTTCATTCATGTTTTCATTTTCAAGGGCTTTAGTTACAAAGAAAGAAAAAGGAAGAAACAACAAAGGCATGTCACTTTTTTTCTTTCATACCTATGGGGACTCGCTCGTGCTTATCGATTCGAACTTATAGCCAATGTAAGAATGAGAGAAGTCAGGATTTGGGACTTGTTGTCTTTTACCCTTGCTACCTCTTCCTTTATTGTATAAGATCAATCTTATCGAGATAACCATTTCTGTTTGATGTTAACTTGGTCTCTTCCAATGGAGTTTAAAGGACCCTCAAATTCCCCCTGGGCAGAGTACATTTTGATTAAATTGTTATTGACCATATCTAAGCTCTCAGTCCATAACTTCTCTCTGTAGTTTCGGGTTGCCTCCATCTCCTTATCTATTTTTCCATGAGGGAATCTCATTTCTATGATGCTCTTATATAAATATCCAAAAGCATTTTCCTTTTACATCATATTTTCCATTGTATATCCTCTCTTTCATTATCTTTAATAGCTCACTGACTCTTTTCAACTGGTCTAAAATGAAAGCTTTCTCCCTTGACCCGAGTTCTCCACTTAATTCTTTCTTTTCTTTTTCAAGTTTACTCTTCCACTCTCCATCCCTTTGTTTAAGTGCATCCTCCAAATTTTGATATCTTCTTCTCAGCTCTGCATCCATGTACTCATCTCTCAATTATAGTTGAATCTTTAATTATCTATCCCTTTCCTACATTCTCTTCATGGCTCTTAGCATTTCCATCACTTTTACATTGTTGCTTGTTGTCTCGAGCTCTCGCTGGTTCTAGAATGATTTCTCTTGCATCTAGGGATATAATCAAGATAAGGCTCAAGCTTCTCTACCTCTCTTGATGATCTTAAGTCATCCCCTTTATCTTTTTTAGCTTCTACTTCTTTCTCCTTTCCTCTGTTCCTTTGTCCCTTTGTTATTCCAGTCAATGTCAGAGGAGACGCTGTGGGACATGTTTCTTTTTCTTCCCAATCTCCTTCCACACCTCCCATGATGCATAGTCTAGTGATTAGTGCTGGATGGTACTAATCCCTTATAGCTGCCTCTGTTGTAACTCAAAATAGATTTCTCTAATATTTTCCCCACACTAAATTTGTATCCCATCAAGACAGCATACAACAATACTGCCTCCTTCTCTCTTACTGTACTAAGGTGTTTAGATGGTAAAAGAACTGAATAAATAAAATAGAACCAAACCTTGTCTTCTTCTATCAATGAGCCTCTTATAATAGACTCATGAGGGCTCTTCCTTCTAGAATTCCATTTCCCCTTTCCATAAGTCACTGAAATCAACTATCTTTTTTGATAACTGAATTTTCACCAATTTCTTAAACTTCGAACCATTCTTTCTCTCGTTCAGATTGAAAGTTCCATCGATTTTCTCCCTGTTGAATGATATCCATGAACCTCTGATGAAGCAAGTCTTTTCCTTCCGTCCCACCATGTTCGAATAAAATTCCTTAACTACATCTACAAATCCAGGAGCCTTGTGCTCACCAAGTAATTGCGATCCTCTATTCACAATCATTTCAATAGCGGTGAGACGAGCTTGTTTGACCCTCTTCGACAATGAAACCCCTATCCTTTAGATTATTTTCCCAAGGTAATAAGGTTTATCTGAAACAAAACTTTACTTTTTCATTCCTCTGCTCAATTTCAGCTTCCTCCGCTCCCCTTTTTCTTTTTCTTTGTTTTTTCATTGGTTGTCTGCCTTTTGTTCTTGTTTCTAGCCTCTTCAGATCAAGCCTCCCGACCAAGCCTCCTGAACAACTTCTTCCTCTATCCCTACATATTCTTCCATTATTTCATTCAGGTTTAGAATCAGATTCGATGGGTCAGACATGGTCGAAATACAGAATTCTAGGGTTTTTAAAGGAATATGAGAGAGAAATTCGTGAAGGTAAATGCAGAGTGGGTTGATGTTTATGAGGAGGTGGCCTTTCGTATTTCAAAATTCCTATTTATAGACCAGCCGATTGCTTGTGTTTTTCCAACTTCAGAATAAAAATTTATGTCGCAACAAACTTTAGGTTTTTAGGTTTAAGTTATGTTGTGACATAAAAATAATTGTTGCGACAAACCATTAACCTAGGGTTTTTTGAACTTATGTCACGACAAAGAAGAAGTATGCCGCGACATAGTTCATTCAGCTTAAGTAAAATAATGTCACGACATAAAAAGTATGTCGCGACATAATTTCCTGCAAATTCTAAAAGGCTAAACCAATCTTTGTCACGATAAAGAGAAATAATGTCGCGATAGAGTAGAAATAATGTCGCGACAAAAGAAAGTATGTCGCGATAATCCAATGAATTTTCCTCAAAATTGCACAATTAACACGCAAAACAGTATTACATTCATACCACTCAAAACATACTTGTGAAGACATATCTAACATCAAAGAACCTCAATTCAAGTATGAGCAACACATCTCATTTCTTCACTCAATATAATTCAACATGATGATGTCAAAATTTCAGGGAATGGGTACAACAAAGCTACTATTCATTTATGCTTTATAAAAATGCAAATCCCCTTAAATCCTCAACTATGCATTATTACGGCAACAAGTTAGGGAAAAAGAAAAACTCCCCCTTGTAGCACTTTTTGCATAATGAGTCTGAGAAAAAATGCTTTCAAATAAAATCCATCTCTAATACAACTTCACTGTCCTGAAAAATCAACAAAATAACAAAATAAAATTTCAAACAAAATTAAAACTAAATTTCAAACACACAAAATTTAACAAAATCAAGTTAACTATGAAAATTTAAAATTGCTTGGGTTGCCTCCCAAGAAGCTACTCATGTTTAATGTCTTTAGCTAGATGTTTACTATAAGATTTTTCCTTTCAGCAAAGTTCTTCCATTTCTTCCAAATTTGGGACTAATCTTCATTTATGTTCCTTACAAGATAATAAGCTTTACCCTCGACCATCACTTTAAAACTAATTTCTAGAATCAAGCCAATGTTACTGCTCTAAAGGGTGCACTTGCTACTACTGTGTAAAGACCACTCATCTTGGACTTCGCCAAGGAACAGCTTGAGCTTCGAATTGTAATAAGAGGACTAGTTCTCTTGCTTTGAATTCTCTCCTAAGAATTTTCGATCATGCCACTTCTTTGTCTTATCCTTGTAGATTCTGGCATTATCATAAGCTTCATTCCTCAACTATTCCAGTTCATTCATTTGGAGTAATCTCTTTCCTTGGCAGCTTGGAAATCACAATTTAGTTTCTTGATGGCCCACATAGCTTAATATTCAAGTTTAAGAGGGAGATGATAAGGTTTCCTAAATACAACTCAGAGTGGGGACATTCCAATAGGTGTGTTTCAGAAGGCTCTATAACCCACAATGCATCATTCAGCTTTATAGACTGTAGTCTTTTCTACTTGAGCTCACCGCTTTATCTCCAGATTGAAAAATTCTCACTGCCTCATTTGACTTGGTGATGATAAGCCAATCTCATTACATGTTTGATTCCATATCTGCTCATGAGTTTTGCAAAAAACTTGTTTGCAAAATGGCTTCCCTCACCACTAATGATTGTTCTGGGTGCTCCAAATATGCTCAAAATATTTCTTTGAATAAACCTAACCACTGTGCTGGCATCATTTATGGGACAAGCTATTGTTTCCACCCATTTGGATACATAATCCACAGCTAGGAGAATGTATAGATTTCCAAACGAGGATGAGAAAGGTCCAATGAAGTCTATCTCCCATACATAAAAAATCTGCACCACCAGGATTCCTTGCAGGGGCATCTCATTTCTTTTGCTTATGTTACCATTTCTATGACATTTATCACAATGTTTTACCCATTCAAAACAGTCTTTGAATATAGTAAGCCAATAAAAACCTGATTAGAGAATTTTATGGGTTGTTTTATCTCCTGAAAAGTGTTCTTCATATGGTGATGCATGATATTTATCAAGAATTTCACCTTATTCTATTTCTGGTACACATCTCCTAATGATCATATATGCTCCTCTTTGAAAGTAGTAAGAATCCAAATATAAAATTTGCTATCAAGTCTCATAATTTTTCTTTATCGGTGGTCAACTCGTGGCATAATTCACGTGCTCTATGAATTCACAATATTAGCATACCAGGGTACTTGGACTAATAACAAAAATAGCTGCTCATCAGGAAAGTTTTTTGCTATTTCAATTTCCTTTTCCTCTTCAGTAGTCTTTTCCAGTCTACACAAGTGATCAGCTATCACATTGTCACTACCCTTTTTGTCTTTGATTTCTAAATCAAACTCTCAGATCGCACACCATCTAATTCGGGCCTTGGTTTTGACATCTTTCTTTGCCATTAGATATTTAATTGTAGCATGGTTAGTGTGTATTATAACATGAGACCCCAATATGTAAGGCCTGAATTTTTCACAAGAAAACACCATTGTTAGCATCTCATTTTCTATGGGATAGTAGTTTCAGGCCTCATCGGGTTTTGCCGCATAGTATATGGCCTTGAATATTTTCCCTCGCCTTTATCTCAATACGTCTCCCATTGCATAGTCACCCATCACACATTATTTCAAAACCCTTGTTCCAATAGGTACATGATGGGAGTTGCAACCAATTTGGACTTAATTTCTTCAAATGCGCTTTTGCTTGATTCATAAAAATCAAAATTTGCATCTTTTTCCAACAATCTGCATAGTGGTCTAGAGATTTTTGAGAAGCCCCTTATAAATCTTCTGTAAAATTCAGCATGTCCTAGGAAACTTCTTATTCCTTTAACTGTTGTAAGTGGCAGGAGAGTTTTTATGAAAGAAACTTTTGCTTGGTCTACTTCTAACCCGTTTGCAGAAATCTTGTTCCCTTGAAGACACTACCCTCTATTACCATGAACTGACATTTTTCCCAATTCAAAGCTAAATTCTTGTCTTGGCACCTTTGAAGTACTATTTCCAAAATTTCTAAGCATTTCTCAAAACTAGATCTCAGATACCGAGAAGTCTTCATCCATGAAGCTTTCCATAGCCTCTTCCACCAAATCTAAAAACATAGACATCATATATCTTTGAAATGTGGCAAGAACATTACATAATCAAAATGGCATCCTTCTAAAAGCAAAGGTGCCATAAGGACATGTGAATGTAGTCTTCTCCTAATCCTCAGGGGCTATGACAATCTAGTTATATCCAAAATATCCATCAGGAAAACAGTAATGGGGGTGTGTAAGACCCGAGAAATTTCACTTCGAAAAGGCAAAATCGTACTCGACATTTAAATTGTAATTTCGTTACAATCCGAAATTTATTCTCTAGATCTCAGATGATGAAACGGATTTCACCGTTAGAATTGTCTCGTGAAATCTAGCTAGCATCGTCGACTGGTCGAATTCCAAGAAAGCCTGACCATCGCTGAGGCATCGTGTTCGTGCCGTGAAAAACGATATTTGATGTGACAAAAATCACATATAACATGTAATCATGTGCCATAAGTGGCATGAGTAGAGAAATGATGGAAATGGATGGTCGAGATAGTGCCGAGTGTCAAAACTGGGAAAAGAAGGGACGTAAATGTCATTTTTGGAATGTAAATGATAATAAGACAAAATTGTGAATAGTGCTTGTCTTCTTCAAATTGGACCAAAGACCAAAACGTGGGGGAGGAGAAAATAGGATGCAGTGGCTATGGAGTTTTTGAGTTAGAGAGAGAAGGTGTGTCTTCTCTCTAGATTTGCGGGTGATCCGACCGTCGATCTCGTCGTAGATTAAAGAAGGAAAGTCGCTCTATCGCCGCATGAGGCCTACGCCAGAGGCTCCTGCTTTTGAGAGTTTCGACAAACTCCATGAGGTAGGGGTTTCTCCCTACTTGGGTTTTACACTTTGTTTAAGTGTATTTACAATGTTTGAGTTGAATGAGGTCGTGAGGGGCCGTTTGATCGGTTCCAAAGCTTGGAACCGAGGTGGGAAATTTTAGAAACCCATGTGGACAGTCCGTGACTGTCCACGGGCTGTTTTGGGTTGCTAGTTTGTGCATTTATGTGTTAAATCATGTATTGGTTTGTATGAGGCCGGAAATGGCCGTGAAATTCGGGTTCACAAAGTGAACCGATGATCAGATATTCGTGAAATCAAGTAACCAGGTTTTACTGTTCATAGGAATAGTGTTCACAAAATAATGTTTGTGTGAAAATGTGCTTGGTTGAGTAATTCAAATCGAATTGCTCGTGTTTGATGATTAGCTCAAGTGAGCTAATTTTTGGTGTAATGAATTGTGAAATTACATGACATGTTTGTGTGATTTAAATTATGTGAATATATTCATGATTATATATTTGCATGTGTTATATAATTATATTGGAATTGGCATCATGCATTCCATATGGCCTAAATCTTTAGAGAAATAGGAGTGAGTGCATGAGATGGTTCATTGAGAGAGTGGTTTCGGAGGGTTGACTAATAATAATAAATATTGGAGTCGGTCCATTACTTATATCGGAGGATAGTCCATACAAAATATCAATCGTCGGAGTCGGCCCAATTGATATATCTCGGAGGGTAGTCCACTAAATATAACATTGGAGTCGGTCCACTACTTATATCGGAGGGTAGTCCACAAATAATAACAAACATCTTTGTTTAGAAAATAATGTTTCTCATATATGGCTTAGGCAAGTGCGAGAGAGTCAAGAGGACTCCTGGGGTATGAGTCGATAAGTTAGACATTCAAGTGTGATCATGCATTTGCTTGAATGTGTGTTTTCTTTTGGAGCATTGCATATGCACTTAGGGTGGAGAGTATTCATTTAGGTGATTCCACTAATGAGCATTAGCTCACCTTGTCGAGGGAACATATTTCAAAAAGTGTGGAGCGCACGAGGAGCACTCCGCCATCCTAGAGGTCGAGTTTGCGAAATAAAGCCCGGTTGTGGCTTTGATGATTTTAAACATGCTAGAACTTATAAGTTTGATATATGTTGTATAAGAGTAATTTATTAACTCTTGGAACTATGGTAGATAGTTGGTATATTGATGAGTATCGCTTATGGCCCAAGAGGCCGTTTTTTATTCATATATGTATCATGTGATTGATGCTAAAGGATAGGTGATGTATTTCAAGTGCAGCCCCCGTACAAAGGAGACTCTGCCCGATTTTCGTGAGAGATGTCGGGTCGCCCGACATTCACGAGTATTCCACGAGTTGACGGGTAGTCAACGGACCCCCGGGTTTTGGGGCGTCACAGGGTGTCCTGCTAACTTGTCCAAAATTTGGTCAATGAAAGGTAGAGGATAATGATCCTTTCTAGTAGCAGTATTAAGTTTTTTGTAGTCTATACATACCCTCCATCCTGTCACAGTTCTTATAGGAATCAATTCATTCTTCTCATTTTCGATCACAATGAATCCAACCGTTTCTGAGAACCACATGAACTGGGCTCACCCAAGGGCTATATGAAGCCTGCATTCAACCATTTCAGTACTTCTTTTCTAACAACTTCTTTCATTACTGGATTCAGTCTTCTTTAATGTTCAATGGAGGTCTTTGCATTATCCTCTAAGAGGATTTTATGCATGCAGATAAAAGGACTGATTCCTTTCAAATCTTTCATTGACCAAGAAATTAAGTTTTGTATTTTCTAAGAATCACTAGCGCTTGTTGTTCTTCAAGCCTCGCTTAATGCAAAGCTTGATATAATAACATATTTTTCTTTTTTTGGTTCTAAGAAAGCATACTTCAATTGTCTAGGTAATTCTTTCAAGGTTAATCCTTCTGGACTTGTTTCTATTTCTGTTTCCTTATCTTCATTGCCGCTTGATTTTTCTGTGTT
Source organism: Tetrastigma voinierianum (assembly GCA_016808115.1). Lineage (NCBI taxonomy): Eukaryota > Viridiplantae > Streptophyta > Magnoliopsida > Vitales > Vitaceae > Tetrastigma > Tetrastigma voinierianum. Next base: position 179,845 of record JAEQBH010000950.1, read on the forward strand.
GTTCTCATTCAAACTTAAGATTGTTTCCTTCAAATCAAAACTGGAATTCAGAAATCCAAAATCAAGATCATCAAGATACTGGAAATTCATCTCATTTTCATTGATTGAATTCTAATAATTGCAACCAAAAGTTAGTTAGGACTCATGGGAACTATTGTTTCTACAAGCCTTACACTTGTACTTAACATTCAAATCAAGCTTCAAGCTTTGCCTGCTGAAGTGTACAGTCTTCTCCCGCCCGAGTGAGTTCTCCCTTTAACATCTATCATGCAACTCCGCTAGAAAGGGCCTCCAAGCAGTAGTGGAGCTTGTGTGTCTTCCTCCATATCCATAACTACAAAGTCCACAGGGAAAATGAATTTTCCCTCCTTTATGAGTACATCTTCAAGGGCTCCCTGCAGGAGCCAGGCTACATTGTATATCTCATTTTCAAAATTAGCCGGTGGGAGTAAGCTCCCCCAAACCAATATTTTTACCACTAATAATGGCATCAAGTTGATGCTAGCTCTTGAGTCACATAAAGCCTTCTTTGAATTCAAAATTCTCAATGGTACAGGGAATGGTGAAGCTATTAGGATCCTACATCTTCTATGGATCATCAGACCGCATGTGGTTGTCAAATTCAATTACCATTTTTCAAAGAAATTTTCATTACTTAGAATATCCTTCTGAAGCTTAGCATAGTTAGGCATCTGAGTCAATGCCTCCGCAAAGGGTAGATTAATCTCTATCTTCTTGAAGACATCTAAGAATCTAGACAACTACTCCTTTATTTTTTCTTTTTGAAGCTCATGAGGGAAAGGAACAACAGGCATGTAAGCTTGTTCTTCCTCGCAAGCCACTCATCCTTTCTCCACCTCGTCGCTCTCGCTCGCACTCTTTTTCTAGTCTCTTCAGCCAAGTCTGAATTGCTAAACTTGGTATCTTTTCTAGTTTCTTCTTTCTCTACTTTTTCAGTCTTTTTCTTCTCCTTTTCTTTTCTGCTTTCTATCTCTCTGCCATTCCTCAGAGTCACCACCATACAGTCCTTAGGATTCTTCTTTATATCACTTAGGAAGGCATTCTTGGACTGATTCTGCATTGCTAGGGCTAGTTGCCTTACTTGTGTCTCCAAATTTTTAAGAGAGACATTCTGTTGGGCCTAAACACATTTGTGTTTGCCTGAAAGCAAAGTTCTTCTCATGAATATTCAACAGCCTTTATTTTCTCCCATGAATGCTCAAGATTTGCTCTTCAAAGGATCGAGATCTCCTTTTGTCCCTGATTTTCTTTCTCTCGACTCTGCCTAATGTTGTCCTTGGAACCCCTATGAAGCATATTGTTGTTGAAAATTCTGCACTGGTCTTGGACCTTGCTGTGCTCCACTTCCATATGATAAATTCTCATGGTTCCTGAGTGCTGGTGTGTAATGAGTTGGCAAGTTGAGGTTTGGCTTAAAGTTGTAGCTTCTATTAGCATTGAGAATTGTGCTTCCTCAACTTGATAAGGACCCTCATGGGCTAGTCCCTCATTAGCACTACTCTTTTGCTCATTTCCATCAACTGCTCCAACTCATGTGCCGGCGGTTTACCCGGTTTCCCATCTGCTCATCAATGCATCAATTTTTTCTTCTATGGCACCATTATGTTCCTACTCTATCACCCCACTTTCTTTCGCCATCGGGCCAAGCCCCCTAAAGTCTCAGATGGAGCTCTATAGTTGCATTTGGCAAGATCTTCAATCAATTGTTTTGCCTCTTCATCACTCTTCATCTTGAATGCTCCACAAAGAAGTCGCATCAATTATAATACCTTGGAGGTGTAGTTCATAGGATAAACGATGTCCATCCTGGTGGTCAAATCTATTCTATGCATTGGCATCTTTTCGCCTATCTCATCTTCCCATGCATTATAGAGACTTTCATCCTCTCCTTGTTTAAACACTATGATTTCCCTCTCTCCTTTCTCAAGTGAGGGGCAGAGGAAGAATCTACTCATGTAAGCCTCCACCAACTCTTCCCAATTGTTCACAGATCCATAAGGCAGTGATTCAAACCAATTGGCTGCCACATCTCTCAATGAAAAAGGGAAAAGTTGTAGCTTGATCACCTCAGGTTTCACCCTATTTAGCTTTAATGTGTTTGCCATTCGCAAAAATCTTTCCATATGCTCATTGAGGTCTTCACTAGATGTCTGGGTTGTATCGGCGTCGTTGCACCATCAGGATCAAAGTCGGCTTTAGCTCAAAATCGTTGGCCTCTCATAGTAGGTTGTCTCACAGCCAGAGTATTTATCTCAATGATCGTACTCAAAATCCCCTCCATAGTACTGCCTCCGAGGTCTCTTTATCACGCTTCTCTTAATAGGTCATGATCCTCTCGCTTCGCCATAGTTGTTGATTCAACACTTTTTACTTTTCTTAGATTTCTTAGTGTTCTTTCTAGTTTTGTGTCCAAAGGCAGCAATTCTGCTTCTGGTTTTCTATGCATGTAAGATCTTCTTGAAATAGAAACACACTAAGATCAAATGAAATATGTGGAAAACAACTATATCAATTTAAGCTCATAAATATTTTCTCGCAGCTTACTTACCATCAGAGTTAATTTTTTTTTTTTGTAAATTTTCTGAATTTGTTGATAAAACAGAGAAAAATGTCCAAATTAGCAATTTTCTCTTTGGTTGGAATATTGATATTTAAATTCTTCTTTTAATCCCTGGCAACGACGCCAAAAACTTGATTAGACCAATTTTGACTAAGAAATTCGCACTGCCACCAAAGAATATTCAGTCCCCGGCAACGGCACTACAAACTTGATTAGACCTTTTTCTATATACCAATCTAAATTTTGTCACCACGCCACAAAACTATTCGGGCCGCCACGCTCATAAACTTGTAAAGACCGAAGATATAAAAATATGTCATTCGCCTCAGATGAGAATGCTTCATTTAAAAATGTGTTTTGGTCTAGATCACTGCAAGTGCATAGGTCATACAAGTAATAAAAGTGAATTTAAGTCCAAATATCATTCCCACGAGGATTGAGGAGAAATCTAAAGATTAATTACCCCATCTACACAAGATCCTTACTATTTGAACTCAAAAGTTTAAAAGATTTATTAGTCCAAAGAAAGTAAGATCATCATCCCATGCACTGTTAAAGCATCTAAAATAATTGGATTGGGAAGTTCATTGAGTGAAGTTAACACTGGGAAATAGATTAGTGTACAATTATCAATTTCTACATCATTTTATAACATAATTCAACCATTAGTTTGAAATCTGAACTTGTCAAAGATGCAAGGTAGTATAATTTGGATTCCTCCATACACCATACATTTCACTAGTTAGAGATCCATGTTCCTTCCAGATACATGAGGCTAATAAGTTACTTATAGGATATAATCCTTTTTCTAAGATCTGAGTATTTTTCCTTTCTAATACTTCACACCTAATTCTTATGACTGAAGAATTCTTACCCCCATATATAGGATAATGCATACCTTCTTCAATCTAATTGGTATCTCATCCTTCGGCAGATAAAATTCTCTATCTCCCTTGATTAGATCTTCAAGCAACACGGGATCAAGATCCTTTCATCAGAAAGAGGAGAAACTTGATCGACTAAATTGATACATCATCCAACTAATCCTCACACCATGAGTAAATTAGTGATCTATCAAAGTAATCTTTAAGAGTTCATCGCCCATAATATTAGTCTAACATACCCCAAGTAACTGCTCCATATTCTTAGGAATCTCCATCTTCTGTCACTCGCAGGGCTTCCCGAAATCAAAGCAAGATACAAATATTTTGGTACACGCTTACTAATATTCTAAACAATTAAATTCAAGAACAACACCAATTAAATAAATTCAAGATTTCTAACTATGACGTTCTTTCAAATTGTGCAGAAAACAATAATTAACATTGATCCATTCCTAGAGGGAGCTTAGTATTTCAAAACTGGATTACAGATAACAATGACTAACTTATTAAGAAAATTCACTGAAATTGCAATCGAACTAAAATAAATGAACTCCATAAAATTTCCAAATTCCATCGAAATCAGATAGTAATGAAAACTAAAATTTTATTACTGAACTCCAATTTGAAACTTCGCACAAAGATCAACAAGCCAATTCCAAGAAAATTAACTAAAAGCTAAACTAAATTAACGGAAAGAAATAAAAAGCCACATATACAAAGGAGTTCCACCACCCGTAAGTTCTAGGTTCTAAGCAGAAGTCAGGCACAAGGCCCTAAGTGCTTCCATTTTAGATTTTCAAATAATGGGCCGTACTTCGAGGTTGAAATTGTGGATCCTGCACCGCTCCAAGCAGTGGCTTTGTCGCGACATAGAAAAATTATGTCACGACATAGTTTCTATTTTTGTCCTCCAGCTTTTTTGTGGTTTGCAGTGTTTTGTCCCGACATAGTTTCGCGCTTTTCTTTTAAATTATTTACACATACTTTTGAAAATGTTGCAACAGAGTTCTGCTGAATTTGTCTTGTAATTATCATGGCATGAGTGTCTTATGTTGCAACATTTCTTTAGTGCCTTGCAGCTTGAATACTCGAATGGTATGTCATGACATAAAAGCTTTGTTGCGACAAAGTTTCCTTCTTGTTGCTCTTGATTGTGTCACGACAAAAAATTTCTGTGTCGCGATAGAGTTTCTCACCCTTTAGTTTGTTTTATGTTGCGACATAATTTTGAAATGTCACGACATAAATTAACTCTTTTGCTCAGACTATATCGTGACAGTCGTCTATTCTCTTCTAGGCACTTCTCTTCAATTTATTTCATGACATTGTTTCCTATTGTAGTGAAAATATTCTACTTCAGTTTTTTCATTATGTCACGACATAAATTATTGTGTCATGACAATAACTTCCCATATCGCGACAAAGTTTCATCTCAGCCTTATGTTGTGGTTGTCGCGACATAAAACTTCTCTGTCGCGACATAGTCTTTTTACCTTGCAATGCTATCTCAAAACTTTATGTCGCGACATACTTTGAAAATGTCGATATTTCGCCAGATTCTCGTCAGTTTTGCTAAAGTGTTTGTCACAACATAAAAACCTTTGTGACCAACTTGTCTTTACATGGAGGAGGACAAAGAGATCCCAATCATACTTGGGAGACCATTCTTGGCTACCGGAAGGACTCTTATTGATGTTCAAAAGGGTGAGTTGAAGTTGAGGGTACAAGGAGAAGAGGTAACCTTCAACGTCTTCAAGGCAATACAAGCATTTGAATGATGAGAGCTATAGCATGTGAGATGATACCCAGGACCTGATGGCTAAGGAGATTAGGGGAGCCCACAACAGCAAAACCTCATTTATCTTTTACTCACCTTGAGGAAGCTTAGAGAAAGTCAGGCTAAAGATTATAGCAAAGCGCTTCTTGGGAGGCAACCCAAATCCTTTATCCTTTCAATTATTTATTTGTTTAGTTTTTCACTTTCTTTTCTTAATTTTTATCACTTAGTAATCTTTGCATGTTTCAACCTAATTTTTGAGGTTTTATGTTTGATCATAGGTAGACAAGGGTTTAAAGTGATTCCTGTAGTTGTCTCAAAATGCAAGAAAACTAGCGGAAAAGAGGGAATTTTGGTAGCATGCTTAGCGTCTAGGCGCCATACTTGGGCGTTTTAGCATCCAAAACAACATAATGAACATAACACCAAACATCTATACGCCCATCTTGGTGTCTGATGCCTACTTTGCTGCCACCCCACTTTAAAGCCCATTTTAAGTGCCTCAAATGAAACCCATTTCATCCCTTTCTCCTCCAAACCGATACCCCATCTCCAAGCACTCAAATAACCTTCCATTCACCTATATTCCCATTCTCTACACGTCATAAACTCAACCCATTTCCTCAACCTTAAATTCACCACCATCTCAAACATCACTACAACCTCCCTTTCTTTCTTTATACCACCTTCCATTACCTCAAGCCACACCCATCTCCACCATTTTGGCACTTAAAGCACCATATACCTCCATTGGCATCACTCTTCAATCAGAAGGAAGTCTCAAGACATGTTCTCCATATCAATTACAAGTCTTCCATGGATATGTTTCACTTGGGTAAATTGTTTTCAAGAGTTCTATGACTACTTCCAAGTTGCTCACCATGTGTTCGACAAAAATTCTTAAATGAGCCTTAGAGCGCTTTTTAAAGCTTTATTGGCTATTTAATGGTACTTCTTGATCAGCATGATGCTCAACCATGGTCTTCTTCAGGGAAGTCTTCCTTTTACCTCTTACCTATATTCATTACTTGCACATTGAGGACAATGTTAAATTTAGGTTTGGGGGAGATCAAATTGTGCTTATTTGATTGTGTTGATTGATAATGTTTTCATTCTTAGGTTTTTGCATAGCTTTGGTTATTATTATTATTATTATTTGATAGGCTCTGGTAAATTTGTTTTTCCAAAATTTTCAAAAGCTCGAGTGAGTTTTGTTTGATCATTTATGTTAGGCTGATGATGAAAGTGATTGAATTGCTTATAGGTTGTGAAAATGAGGAGTTATAATGATACACTACATATGACCCTTTTGTTGGCTAAGGCCTTGCTAGGAGTCAGCCACATTGAGCACGTAACCTTACCTTCTAGGATTTTCTCTCATACCTAGAGAAGCTTTATGTCCATTACTCTCATGATCTCAAAGAGTTGTAGAACTTATTTGATTATCACTCAAGGAAAAATCTTAGACAACACAACGATTAGGAAAGGACTTAGACCATCTTTGGAAAGTCTGAGCCTTTCAAGCCAACTCGTATTTAACATAATCCATTGTCTCCCATTTGAGCCATGATCCTAATTCTTTCATGTCACTCCCAATGTAACCCTCACCTTGATTTTTTCTTCTTCCATCTCCTGAAAAACCCTACTTACCCATAGTTTGTGTGATCTTCAAAGAAACATACATGAGCCATGGAAAATTGGAGTGAATGGATGGTATACACGATAAAATGAAAGGTGGAAAGAAGAATTAAAAGAAAACAAAGAGAAATTGAGAAAATAGCACAAAAAGAATAGGGTTGAGAAGTTTGGTTTCATTGCCATTCCAACTTGAGTAATTAGGCCCGAAGGGGGTGTCTTAACACCTAATACCCTAAGGACAATTGGTCTTGGAGCTATTGGCTAAAAGCTCGCTAAGGTTGAGAGAAAGCTTATAAGAGTATCACAACAAGCACAAAGATAAGTATGGAACTCGAACACGCACCACACACCAAACCCTATTGCTCAAATGAAAAAAAAAATAAAAAATAAAAAAAGAGGAATTATGGTGAATATCATTGGGGCTTATAAGCAGCAAGTTTGGGGGTGTTTAGAAGAGTTGGTGAAAGCTCAAATAAAACAACAAGAAAATAGATTATGGGTGCTTTCGAGTCAATTTATATCCTATATCCTATCTTGAACCTCTACTTAAACATTACAAGCATATAAAAGACCTAATGATCCTAAGTGTGTGTAGTCTACATTAGTAGAGAGTGATATGAAAAATAAGCCCATGAAACTCCAAATATCCATCATTTAGAGATCAATCATCCACAATAGGTTGCATAAATCCATCCGAGTGAGAATGACTTGTTAGGCACACACACACACACACACACACACACACACACACACACACACACACACAGATATTTAGCCTAGGCCAATTGATTAGTGCCCAAATAGTGCTATTTTAAGCCCTATTTATAAAGTGTGTTTTAAGAACTTTTGTGTACTAATCGAATTTAATAGTCCAATTGATACATCGAGGTCCTCGACTTAATGATCACATTCAGAGCTCATTATTGTAGTTTTGCAGGACAAATACCTCATTATCTTCAATTCGATTCAAACACGATGAACCCGAGCCGAATTCGAAGATGCATGATTGAATCAGAGGAAATTTGGAGCAAAAATGTTGCAGGTTGCGAAATTTCGCAACACTACTCCCCCACCTGCTGTTGACTGCTTTTTGACCCGCTTTTTATTTGGCTTTGTACAACTTTTCCCTTAATGTAATTTTGGTTCCTTTATACATTTTTGTAATTTCCTTATACTAAGCACCTATATAAGCTTAGTCTTGCTTGTAAATCAATCAACTTTCACTCCATCAATCACAATAAAATCTGGGCACCTAAGCTCTCTCCCTCGGTTGTCAGGTGATTTTCTCCCTTTCCTTTATTTTCTTGCATTTTTCACTCAGCCAAACACCCCTGATGATGACAACTAAGGGCCGCTTCTGGCCAAAAACTCTCTCATCCTTGGAAGTGGGAAGGCCACTTGGTGTTGGTTTTAAGGCAAGCTGCATGTTCTCATGCTTTTTATGTATGCATTTTTTGGGTATTTGTGTTCTTGCTTCTCACCTTAGGTTAAATCTCTTAGGCATGCTCTCCTTAACGTGTATTTGGTAAGCTTTTTGGGTTTAGTGGATACTTATCACTAGATCCACTGATGCCCGCCATATTCCATAGTTACCGAATGGTAGGTTTGGGGAGGTGTGTTCTCATCAAGCCACAGAGCATTTATGCTCATTAAATGCTTTACTCTTTCAAGAGGAAAACTTTTAGGTTTAGGTTTTAAAGTTATGAAGATCCGGTCTGGAAACAATTATATGTCATGCTCCCCAACACGAGGAAAAAGATTCCCAGGACATGCCTGGCACGAACTCCTAAGCCTAGTGGCCCGAGATTTCAAGGAATTCTCTTTTAACTTTTACTTTAATTTATTTCAAGTTTTCAACTATTCACCCACACTGTTTTTTACAAACCCTAAAAATCCAACGAGAAAACACCATTTTTAAAACACTCAAATCTCTTCTCTCATCGAAGAAAACCCATCCCCGTGAGCCACTTAAAGCCACTATACCGCAGTAGCTTTGCTACGACAGTAGGAACCTTAGGATATAAATTTTGTTGATTCCGAACACCTACTTGGCTTAAACGAATCAAATGGCGCCGTTGTCGGGGATGGTGCCCTAGTGAGGAAGAGAAGTTGTGAACTTGTGATCCACATCACAAGTGTTGGTGAATTCTCATTTCTTTTTTATTTTACCAATTTTTCCCCACTTGCAGTTCACTGTAGGGGAGTTTGAAAATTTTACTATGCATCAGCTCGTTTTGATTTTTAGCTAACTTTAACCCTTTAGGTAGTCTTGTTTTTGTTGGTTCTTTTTTCGTTGTGTGTTCATAGCAATCTATGCAAGGGGGGACGAAACACTATAGGCGCATTGAAAGGCTATGTCTAGCTTGAACAAGGGTGTGAAATCGCTACACACCAACCGGAGCATGGACCCCACCTGAAGAGCGTGAGGCAATCAGGTCTAAAGGGCTCCAATGCCTACAGTCAATGAGGATCACATACACCCACCTCAAGCGGGGTGAGTGCAATCTCATGCATTATACCCCGTGAGGATGTGGCAAGGAGGCCTTATCCGGTTCCCGCTTCTCGACTTTTCATGGTATGGAAAATGAAAATCCACACACACACATCCGGGATTTTGAGGAAGTTTGCACAACTTTCAAAGAGGGTGCAATCGATATGGAGATGCTGAAGCTGAAAGCTTTCCCATTGACCCTCAAAGACAAAGCCAAAATTTGGCTTAATTCACTAAGGCCAAGGACCATCAGGAATTGGGCAGAGCTGCAGGCAGAATTTTTGAAGAAGTTCTTCAGTGCACACAAGACCAACAATTTGAAGAGGAAAATCTACACCTTTGCATTTTATGGATGCTGGAGAAATTTTATCAAGGTCGGGAAAGGTATCTTGAAACCATCACGCCTCCACACCATGGCTTCGATACGTGGATGTTGGTCAACCATTTTTATGATGGAATGTCCCCTTCCATGAAACAACTCTTAGAAACCATGTGTGGAGGGGACTTCCTCATCAAAAATCCAGATGAAGCCATGGATTTCCTCAACTATGTTGCTGAGACCTCCAAAGCTCAAGATTTAACCAAATCCCAAGGAAATCGATAGACACAAAGCCAACAAGTGGAACCCAAGGGGGAGGCATTTATTCACTGCCAGGATGTGGAAATGAAAGCCAAGCTATCTTCTTGACCAAAGATTTGGTACAGCTAGAAATACAAATCAAGATGAGGTACGTGCAATAACTCGAAACGCCCGTACTCCAACTCGTTTTTTTTAATTCTGCCAATCCACTAGTCGCCAAGGAGATCACTGTTCAATTGCTCCCTTAGTAAGGGATTTGATGCAAGAGTAGGCAAACATAGTGGATTAAAGTAGGCACCCAATAAATGCTCCATATGGGAATACCTACAATCCAAATTGGAGGAACCATCCTAATTTATCATGGAAGCCAAAACCCCGCTTGACACCACTCCCATAGGTTCACAAATAAGAACAACCCCCACCCTTGTCCCCCTCGAGAGCAAGCCATCAGAATTTCCGAGTGTTAGTAGTGGGTCACTTCGTGGAAGAATAGAAGACAGTGAATGCTCATACCAATACGTAAAATCGAAACGTCGAAGGCACTCTCAACAAAATTGGGCGACCCGCAGCATTCAATCTCCGTTGACTAGCCAACAGCAGGTGCAAGAAAAAGGAAAATTTCCCTCTCAAACACAACCAAACCCCAGGGGATTACATGAAGTGAGCTCCTCCAGTGACCCGAATTCCAAATTGAATGAGGTCAAAGCAAACATCACATTGAGGAGTGGCAAAGAGCTTACAAAGCCATCACCCAAGGCAATAGACCCAGGGCAGGAAGTTATGGAGACTAAACCAGAGGAGGTAGTGATCAAGTAGACTGTTGAGAAAAAAAGAAGCCATCCCCACCTCTCCCTCATGCATTAAAAACTAAAAAGAAGGCTATTAATTAGGCTGAAATTTTTAAGTGTTTGAGTAGCAAGTAAAGGTCGGTCATTCCCGCTGACATGATCCACAAGTCTCTACCTATGCAAAAATTTTAAAGGACTTGTGCACAGTGAAAAGAGGGCTAAATGTTGACAAGAAAGCCTTCCTGACTAAACAAGTCAGTGCCATTATCCAATGCAAGACTCTAGTGAAATATAAAGATCCGGGTTTATCCAATTATTCCAAGTATCATAGGAGGTGCACTTGCGTGGAGAAAGCACCGTTGGATATGGAGCAAAGTGTGAATCTCCTCCCCTATTCGATGTACAAGCAGCCTTTGCTTATAGCCCACCTCCATCACAATCGCCTCTGCTGATAGGTCAATCAAAATAATCGGCGGGGACAAGTGGAAGATGTCCCGATACAAGTGGACAAGTTCTAATTATCTAGTAGATTTTGTTGTACTTGATACGTAACCGCAGCAAAGAGGGCCACTATGTACTTATCATCTGGAAGACCATTCGCCACCTCCAATGCAATTATCACTGCGTAAATGGTGTCATGCAACCAAATTTCTTCTAAACATGACCTGAGCTCAACATCTTCCACCTAAGTAAAAGCACATGCAATCGCGGAAGATGTCCCGTAAGAAGTATGCATCATTGACACAACTCGAGGAACAAGCCGACCGCCAGGTATGCTAGATATACTAAATGAAGAGGTAACTGAGTGTGCAGAAGAGCATCAGGAAGTTGACATGAAATCTGCGCAGGAACATTGGAGAAGAAAACATGAAATTTTGCCATTGGTAATCGGAGAGGAAATCAGTGAGCCCCAGAAAATAGAGCTCAAGCCCTGCCCTCGTGGAGTCATATGCTTATTCGGGAAGACCATGAGCAATGTCCAAAGGGTCATTTCAGCCTTGCTCGCACCTGCACAGAGGGAAGCCCCGGGCTGCAAGTCCTCAAACAAATAGCAAGCCTCGGGTGGAAAATTGCCACCTTAAGGGCATTAGCCCCAACAAGATGCACCCACCACATCTAATTAGAGGAGGAGGCAAAGTCAGTGAGGCAACCACAAAGAAGGCTGAACCCACATATGCAAGAAGTGGTTAGAGCAGAAGTCTTAAAGTTGCTGCAAGCTGGCATCATATACCTCATATCAGACAGCACCTGGGTGAGTCCAACCCAAGTAGTGCCTAAGAAATCAGGGGTAACCACGGTGCACAATGAAAAAGGAGAGGAGATACCCACTCGCCTTACCACAGGATGGAGGGTATGCATTGATTATCGAAGGCTAAATGAAGTAACACGGAAATATCACTTCCCTCTTTCATTCATGGATCAACTGCTTGAGAGGATTTCTGGCTACCCCTTTTATCGTTTCCTGCATGGCTATTCAGGATATTTCCAAATTGAGATTGCTGTAGAGGACCAAGAAAAGACAACTTTCACATGCCCATTTGGCACGTATGCATACAGGAGGATGCCCTTTGGCCTTTGTAATGCCCCTGCCACATTTCAACTATGTATGCTCAACATTTTTAGCGACTTGGTAGAGCGCATTATGGAGGTTTACATGGACGATATTGGCGCCTACAGGAGTTTTGAGGAGTGCCTAATCAACCTGGAAACTGTCCTGCATAGGTGCATAGAGAAAAACCTAGTACTGAACTGGGAGAAATGCCATTTTATGGTCAGCCAGGGCATAGTATTGGGTCATATCATTTCAGAGAAAGGAATTGAAGTTGATAAAGCAAAATTTGATTTGATTTCCAAACTGCCTCCCCCCCCAACAAATGTTAAGAGTGTGAGGCAATTCTTGGGGCATGCAGGCTTCTACAGGCTGTTCATACAGGACTTCTCAAAAATTGCCAAGCCACTTTATAAGCTTCTAGAAAAAGATGCTAAGTTTGAATGGGATTCAGAATGCCAACAAAGGTTTGAAGAGCTCAAGGCTTATTTAACCACTGCCCTTAACTGGCAGTTACCTTTCGAGGTTATGTGCGATGCAAGTGACCTCGCTGTCGGAGCAGTCCTCGGACAAAGAGCAGAGGGAAAACCGTATGTGGTTTACTATGCTAGCAAAACATTGAATGAAGCTCAGAGGAATTACACTACCACCGAGAAAGAATTGTTGGCATTAGTTTATGCCCCGACAAGTTTTCAGGCTTATTTGGATGTGGGTAGATATAAATATCTTCAATGCATCATTCAGCTTTGAACATCTCGCCACTCAAAGAAATGCCAAGGCTAGGCTTATCAAGTGGGTCCTCTTACTCATGAATTCAACCCTGCATTCTGGATAAGACTCGGGGCAGAAAATGTTGTCATGGATCACCTCTCCGTACCAACCATAGAACACAACACCCATAACCCTCCAATCTATGACGAATTCCCAGAGGAGTCTCTACTCACTGTGTATAGTGCTCCTTCGTTCGCCCACATTGCCAACTTTTTAGTAACAGGGGAGTTGCCAACAGAATGGAAAGCACAGGACAAGAAGTTCTTCCATGCAAAAGTCCACTCCTACTATTGGGAAGAACCCTATTTGTTCAAATATTGTGCTGATCAAATAATCAGAAAGTGTGTGCCGGAAGGAGAACAACCAAGGATACTCAGCCACTGCCATGACAGTGCCTGTGGAGGTCATTTCGCTTCCTAGAAAACAACAATGAAGGTGCTGCAGGCAGGTTTCTATTGGCCATCTTTGTTTAAGGATGCCTATACCATATGCAAACAATGCGACAAATGCCAAAGGTCAGAAAATTTTCACGCCATATGATGCCACCGAATCCTATTTTGGTTGTCAATTATTTGACATTTGGGGCATCGACTTCATGGGACCATTTCCTACTTTGGATATAATTATTATCCTCGTGGGAGTTGGACTATGTGTCAAAGTAGGTGGAAGCAAGTCGTAGAGCAAATAAGTAATCACAAGACCGTATTGAAATTCTTAAAGGAGAACATTTTCTCCAGATTCGGAGTTCCCAAAGCCATAATCAGTGATGGAGGTTCACATTTCTTCAATAAACCTTTTGAGAATCTCCTATCCAAGTATGGTGTCAAGCACAAAGTGGCCACCCCTTATCATCCTCAAACCAATGGCCAAGTAGAGCTAGCCAACAGGGAAATCAAGACTATATTGATGAAAGTGGTGAACTCAAATAGGAAGGATTGGTCTCTCAAGCTTCTGGATTCCTTGTGGGCATACGCCGTAACAAAGATACAAGACCATCCTTGAATGTCCCCTATCGCCAGTTTACGCAGCAGCATGCACCGCCAAGGGAAATTAAATATAAGGCGTGGTGGGTACTAAAAATTGAATTTGGACATGGGAAAGAGTCGGCTTTAAAGACCCTTGATCTCAATGAGTTAGAGGAGCTTAGGAATGACGCCTACTTCAATTCGAAAATTGCGAAGGACAAATTAAAGAGGTGGCATGATCAGCTCATAACCCGGAAGAACTTCAACCAGGGGGACCAAGTCCTACTCTATGACTCCAAACTCCACCTTTTTCCGAGCAAGCTCAAATCAAGGTGGATTGGACCATTCATCGTCAATTACATACCTAATGGTTCAAGAGACCCGCTCAATCCAAATGATAAAAGAGTGTTCAAGGTCAATGGACAAAGAGTGGAAGTTCCTATGTTGCGCAAATAGAATGCAAAGGGAGTGAGATTCTCTCAACCCTCCATGAGACCGTGCTACAAATTTGGGAGAGTAGCTTTTACACATCTCGTGGCCATTAATTTAATTGCTTAGTCTTGTTTAAGCTTAAGTTTGTTAATAATCTTATTGTGATCAATGGTTGACTTGTTTTTCTTTCAGACAAGTGTGCCAGTGAGCAAAGATCACCACTCCTCCAACAAATTCTCTAAATTTCATCCAGCCGAGGATGATTCTTCATCAGCCACTGACTAAGGAGGTACCACTCCCTCCACTAAGTTTCCGTTCCGCTGGTCGAGAGTTAGTGTCGAAGTGATGTTCATATCATTGGACTTTAGTTTTGTTTGTACCACATGCTCGCAAAGCCCATTTTGTATGTTAATGGCTTGTCAGATGCTTCATTCAAAGTCAAATTTTTGTGAAATGCACCATTAAATATATCATATTGCTATACTTTTGCAAATCATTTTTGCCCCTACTTTTTAATGGTTTTGCCTTTCCCATAAGTTGAAAAGTTGAAGCACTGTATGCTACCATCAATGCTAGAAAAGTTACATGCATGATTAAGTAGATGGTCTGTTTGAAACTCCCAAGTATTCAACTCCTTTCATCCACTCGCAACCACACAATGCTGCACGCCGCTTTTGTCAATAGGCCGAGAAGTCGTGATACCCCTTTACTTTGAAAAACCGACCTTAGCTTCGTTGACTCCCTATAATAGGTTAGAGTTCCCCAAGAATGAAGGCCAATGTGTCTTCTAAAAGAAAAAGAAAAGACAAAGAAAAATAAAAAGAAAAGAGAATAGAAAAGCCGCGGTGCTTTGCCTTGAAACCCGAGCACGGTCCGAGGGGTCTACGGTGAAAGCCTTTAAAGCCTGGTGCCCTAAACCAACTGGTTAGGAGCCACCGACCTAATGCTCGCTACATGGGTGGATGGGTGGAGTTTAGCGAGTTGTAGGTGTTGGATTCTCAAAATCATTCAAGTCCGTGGTGAAGCTCAGAGTTAGTGGTCAAGATCCTTTTGACTTGATGCCCTAAACCTTAGTTGGTCAGAGTCATCAGGATCCTCGCTATTAACGGATTGGTGAAGTCGAGTTTTCAGCATTGCACCCTACAATACAATAGAAGTGTGAAATAAGAGTGGAATTGAATCTATTTAGGATGGTCAATAGTCTAAGGCATTGGCAAGAGTTCGTTAGGGAGAGTAGCTTACACCTTATTTATGACAACCGATCACCAAACACTAGGATTTTAAAGGGAAGTTCAAAGGATTTCTCGAATGAACACTGCTCTGAAACTTTTTCCTGTATGGCACTTATTCTTCCAAGCTGGTTTTTATGCAGTGTCCCAAGTTTTCATACTGAAGGTAAGGCCTCACTTATACACACTTTTTGAAAAGACAATCCCTTTTTGCATACATATAGCCTGCATGATCTTCCTTCTTTTTATCATTGCTAAGGGACTAGCAATGTGTCGGTCAGGGGAGGATTAAGGCTCAAATAGTGCTATTTTAAGCCCCGTTTATAGCAGGCTTTTAGTTTAATTTTGTGAACTAATCGACTTTAATAACTCAATTGATACATTGAGGTCCCGACTTTGCTACTGATCACATTTTGCAGCTCTATTATTGTAGTTTTGTAGGACAAATACCTCATTATCTTCAATCCGATTCAAACACGATGAACCCGAGCCGAATTCGAAGATGCATGATCGAACAAGAGGAAATTTGGAGCAAAAATGCTGAAGAACAGGAAGGATTAGTGAAGTTTTACAGGGTTGCGAAAGTTCGCAACCCGCAAATTTCGCAACCTGCGAAATTTCGCAACATCAAGCCTCCCACCTCGCTGCTGGATCGCTTGACCCGCTTTTTTTTTGGCTTTGTACAACTTTGCCCTTAATGTAATTTTGGTTCCTTTATACATTTTTGTAATTTCCTTATACTGAGCACCTATATAAGCTTAGTCTTGCTTGTAAATCAATCAACTTTCACTCCATCAACCAGTCAATAAAATTTGGCACGATGCTTCCTCTCCCTCGGCTGGTTGGTGATTTTCTCTCCCTTTCCTTTATTTTCTTGCATTTTCTCACTAGCTAAACACCCCTTGATGATGACAAATCAAGGGATGCTCGGCTAAAACCCTCTCATCCTTGGAGGGGAAGGCCACTGGGTGTTGGTTTTGAGGTAAGTTGCATGTTCTCATGCTTTTTATGTATGCATTTTTTGGGTATTTGTGTTCCTGCTTCTCACCTTAGGTTAAATCTCTTAGGCATGCTCTCCTAACGTGTATTTGGTGCTTTTGTCTGATACTTATCACTAGATCCACTAATGCCCAGTTAGTTGTCTCCTATTAGTTACCGAATGGTAGGTTTAGGAGGTGTTCACTGCTGGGAGCATTTATGCTCATTAAATGCCATCTTTCAAGAGGAAAACTTAGTGGTTTAGGTTTTAAAGCAATGAAGATCCAGTTCGGGAAATAACTATATGTCATGCTCCCCAACGCGAGGAAAAAGACTCGAGGACATGTCGGTTAACTTAGAACCCTAAGTCCAGTGGCGCGAGACTTCAAGGAATTCTCTTTTAACTTTTACTTCAATTTATTTCAAGTTTTCAACTATTCACCCACAATGTTTTTCACAAACCCTAAAAATCCAACGAGAAAACACCATTTTTAAAACACTGCAACCCTTCTCTCACGAAGAAAACCCATCCCCGTGTTCGACCCTAGAGCCACTATACTGTAGTAGCTTTGCTACGTCAGTAGTAGGAATCCTAGAATATAAATTTTGTTGATTCCAAACTCCTACTTGGCTTAAACGAATCACCAATCCAACATAGGGGTCATACATTCACTAAAGGAAAATACCTCAAGTTTTCCATACTCTATAGGTAATTGAAATCTATGAGGCAAATCAACAAATTTGCATCAAACCAAAACTCGATCATCTAAAAAAATTGTCTCTCTTCCTTTTCATCTCATGAAATGTGATGCTGCATTTTGTTTTTGCTTGAGGACTAGCAAAATGTTAAGTTTGAGGGTATTTGATAGTGTTATTTATACCTAATTTTATGATATTCTAAGCTTGACATTTGCTAGTTCATTGAGATTTTTTGGAAGCATTCTAAATCACGCCATGTCGCTTTTGATAGGTGAAGACATGTTGGTGAGTCTTGGGTGAGTTTTGACAAAAGAGGAATTTTTCTGTGCAACCATGCAGCTTAGTAGCCTTTGTTTTTTAGTCTTTAGTATCATCTTAAATGACTGTCATCTTGGTGTGGATGAATTCTAGACTTCTCATGCTTTCCAACAAAAGATTACTCAATTTGGAGTTCGGACAAGAAAGTTATGGCCTCGAGAAGTTAGGATGAAGAACTAGGAATGCAGTAGGAACTACAAAAGACATGGTGATGCTTATAATAAGTCACCATAAATAGAAGGTGTCAATACAACATAGTGTCACCCTATCCACTGACACCATAGAGGGTACCAATGGGTGACACATTTGGAAGTGGTACCAAAGTATTTTAATTGGTGATACATTTGGAAGTGAATACTGTTAAATTAATACGAATATCATGCCTTTTAGCACCCTCCCTCACGTGTGGCCCTATACCTGCAAGTGGACTTTCAAATAATCAAATGAAGATTCAAATTGCATAGGGAGGTATTGAACGCAAGACCTCCTACCAAATGAAGGTCTAATACCATGTTAAACTACCAACTCACCTACAAGTTCAAACTTGTAGGATTTGATTACCATGAATATCATGCCTTTAACACTTGTCTAAATGATCTAAATTATCTAAAAATTATAATAATAAATCATTTATTTTAAAATTATCTAAACAAAATATACTAAAATATTCTCTATAATTTATTTGGAAATTTTTTTTAAAAAATTTCAAGTATTTATAAATATTAAACTTAAAAATTTATTTCTTAAACAATTGAACAATTAAAGAAGAAATAAGATTATTTAAAGAAAAAAATATAATAAATCACTTTATTCAAAATTATCTATACAAAATATATTAAAATATTATTCTTCACACACACACACATGATATAGAAATGACCAAGATATAAATTATTTTATTATACATTAAAATTCTTACTTTATTTTAAATAAAAAAATGAACTTATTTATTGATATATTAAATTTATTTATTGGAAATATCAAAGAAATTTTTTTTATATTATTTTAGATATATATATATATATATATATATATATATATATATATATATATATATATATATATATATATATATATATATATATATATATATATATATATATATATATATATATATATATATACATAATGACCATTTAGTTAAAAAATTAAAATTTTGTATATGGTGTCACTTTCTAAAAATAACACCATAAATTCCAAATAAAATAAAAAACCTATATGATAACACTTTTCAAAAAATGACACCATATAAAATTAGCATCTTCTAGCTACTCTAACACAATTTTTTTTTTAATTTCATATGGTGTCAATTTTAAAATGACATCATAAATCTAAAACTAACATTCCTACTAAATATTTTATATGATGTGTCACCTTTACGAACTCTAAGTCATATGATGTCATTGTTTTAACAAAAATACAAAAAGTAGTGACACTTGTTTTTGTAGTAGTTAGGCAGCCAGCCTAGGCGCACACTAGCCACCCAAAAACAGAAACTATGGAGCCTAAGCGCCCCAACCTAGTGCCCAAACTTGACCAAGAACCGCAGTTCCAAGCGTTTAGCGCCAAGAATCTACTAGAGGCTCAAACGAGATCAACTTGACTTTTTGGGCCTGAGTATCCTAAAGTTGGTCCAAATAGCATGTGATTGGGTATTTAAAAAGCACTTAGGGTTCTAAAATGGTTGTTAAAGGTTTGGAAGCGAAATTTAGAGAGATTCAAACGAGAGATCAGACGAAAACAAGAAGACTCTTCACCAAACTTCTAGTTTTTCTTCTTCTTCCTGATGACTATCTCAAATACTCATTTTATCCCTATATTTTACTTAGATTTTTAGTATTTTTGTATGTTCAATAAGTGTCCTAATTCTCTAAATATTCATCTTTATGATTAGGTCAACCATTTGGTGGAAATGCGAGAAAATGAGCGGAAAATGAAAGAAAATCAGCAAATTACACATGCAATAGCAGTAACTACTGTGTTTTGATGTTTTTAGCTACAAGATGATCCCAAATGTATACAATATTTATATGGATGGATAAGAGACTTCCCAGGCTTTCCAAAGAGATCCTATTCACTCAATTTGGACTTTAAATGATTAAGTTATGACTCTTGGTAGTTGAAGGAAGAAGAGAAGAGAGCTCAAAAGTGACCAGTTTGAGCATTTTGTAAATTCGGTCTTTTTTATCATTTCTAATGTGACGCCTAAATCAGGTCTCAAGTGACCAACCGTCAACCCGCAAAAATACTACCTTAGGTAATCGTATACCTAAGCTTTGATACCAAACTAGTATCAAATACTTGTGGATACCGAGTAACTCGATACCACCTCATTAGGTCCTATTCACTAGGATCCATTTATCCATATTTAAGTTAAAAATTAAATTTAAAATATTGCATAAGAGTTTGATCACGACTATCTTACCATTATTACATACCGGAACTAGATTGTTCCAAAGTTTTACAAAAAATATTTATCAAAGCCACATGTTGGCCTTCTTCATAATTACGGCCTCAAATGAGCGTCGTTCATCGGTGTACACCCTGCACCTGAAATGTTTTCCCATATAGGGGGAGCCATACCCAGTAGAGAATATTTTCTACAGAGGTTACTCCCCACCTAAGTACACATGCAATGGTCATGTTCCACAATTCACATTCACATTCCTAGTAAAAACATGCAATTTCTACTATGGAATCCTACATGTCATGCTATGAAATGAGTTAAGACTCAATCATGTACCATGCCCCGAGTCCTTACAAACTCCCATCACACTCGAGTCTTTATCGACTCCCATCACACTCGAGTCTTACCGACTCATCACACCCGAAGTCTTTATCGACTCTTATCACACAATAATAAGCCCATATCGCGGATAAAATCATCATTTTATTATTACATCCAATGATCATTTTACAAAAATTCATTTGTTTTCAAGCCAAAAGCTTTTGGATGTTACACCTCAATGTTCATTTATATACAAAACTCATGTGTTTGCAAACCTAAACATCATGGGCTTTCACCATTGTAAATTATGCTCAACCACAAATACTGGTCTTTCACCCGACGGGGGTATCTATCCTCGCTATACGCCTCGACACATATTTTATTTCACCATTTCATGTAACCATTCGACCTTGTTGGACATCGTCCAACGGTACCGAGCCCACCCAATCAATCACCAAACATAATGTTGATTATAACTATGCACTCACACCCGTTCAATGCGATGTCCCCGTGCAAATGCAATGCAATGCACTATTGCATGTTATATCATGCCACACATATATAATGAATGCTACATGACAATAATAATCCACACCACTCACTAGGTGTCATGGCCAATCACATCACCTGCATATGAATTCCATACATTATTTCATTCATGTCAATATATTATGCACACATATATCAACATCAACACACAACATGTCATTCTATGTTCAAGCAATGACACACACATAATTAAGCCATGTAATGGCCATTTGCACATAAATTCATCATATGTCAATACATTAGAACACACATATTGACATCCAAACATGTCACTCCTTAGTCAAGGAATGACACTCTCAAACAAGTTATACAATGCACTGAAACACATACCTAATCAGCAAACCGGGTCGCTAGAAATCAACCCCCAAACAAGCCATAAACACATGCCTCACATAGTCACTGTGTGCTCGCCTTAAAAATTTCAACCTTGCTCAGGCTAAGTGGTTTGCCTGCTTTGCCTAGGCGGGAGCAAACACCCTCGCCTAGGCACCAGAGACTCACGCCAATTCCTCGTCCTTCGTAGTTCACCTAGGCGAACACCGCTTAGGTGGACCTCTTCTCGCCTGGGAAGACCCTTCTTCGAGGAAACCTCATGTCCTCGCCTGTAGCGAAGGACACCCGAGGAACTTTTGGAACATCCACCATTTCCAACCAAAAAATGAAATTAAACCAAGGTAGGAAGAATCCTCACCCTTGAGCGTAGAAGAAACCCTAAGAAGCCTCAGGACACTTCCAAAACCCGAAACCTTTATTTCCAACTCCTCGTCGATCTTCTCGGCGAAATTTAGCATTTCGCGCATCGACACAGAGTCTTCGGCTGACGCGGGATGAACTTTCTTCGCTCCATAATTTCGATCAACGAACCCATAGATCATGGAAAGAAGCCTGCCTCCTCTTTCTCTCTTCTCTCACTCCTCGGCGATGAAACAACGTAAAATGAATTCTTTCCTACACTAAGTCCTTTCGTCTTATTAACTTAAGTCGTGGCTCCACATCGTACACGTGTCCACACCCGTCAGTCAGCTTTGAGCTCAAATTATTTTCTATGAACTTAACTTAAGTCATTTCCCAACTTTCGATATTTTCGTAAAAATTTTGTCCTTAGGAGTCACCGGTGAAAAACGTGAAAATCCGACTATTTCTAAATTCAACGCAATTCGCCCTCAAACTAGATTTCAATGGCATTAACCAACGCAGATCCATTTCATCATCCAAGATCTATAAAATTTATAGGTTTTCAACCCGCATTAAGTTGTAGTAATTTCATCGTTTTGCCCTTTTCTAGAAAATCAATTTTTTTCGTAATATCTTAAAGTGTTATTTCTATCCATATCTAGACCGACACTTTCTGCTTTCCAACTGAGTAAAGGATTCACACAAATCAAAGTTCCTGGACGACAGTTATGACCTGGAAGTTAATAAACAGAGGAGCCGTAAAACGCCGCTATGTCGCGTGAGTGTAACTGCTGCATCCCGACGCTGCGACTTTGGCATCGTTTCCAAACGATGTCGTGATTATCTCGTTACTAGGGTCTATTTTTCAGCCCATTATCAGGTTTGAAGCTCAAAACCCTAGAAACACGAGAGAACGACTTAGGGCTTCCCTAGAGTGGAAACACCCTAGGAACTAAGTCTTTTGAAGATGAGCAAATTGAAGAAGAAGAAGAAGAAGAAGGAAGATTGAGGAGAGATTTAGGCTTTCATCATCCAATTAGTTTATTTCTTCCTTTTTGTTTTCCTCAATTTCCTATGGTTGTATCTCTCACCATCATGAGCTACCTGTAATCTAGGTTTTGGTTGTATTTGGAATAAGAATCTTATATTTATTTGTTAATTTTCCTTTTCTATTGTTTCTATGTGATCGTTTCATCTATCGATTCATGCTCGTCTCTATTTACATGTTGATTTCTTGGTAATCTTAATATGGTGAGTGGTTCTTTGCAAGATCTGAGAAGGGAGTAAAAAACTAGACATAGATGAATCAACCTAATTAGCTTGGTAGTGTAGAAATTACCAGTAATTAGGAGGCGTGTGAGATTCTTAGATCTTAAAGCATCTCTAATGCTTGGGGTTGAGTTGAAAAGAAAAAGACCTAGTGTTAGTTGGTAGGTTATCTGACATCGAGAGAGGTTTATAATTAAATTAGGCAAGAGTAGCCTAGGAAGCCTTTTCAAGAGACAATATAAGGGAATTTTGGCCTATATTTAGGAGGATTGTTCACATGCACTAAATATCCTAGAACTTTATTATCTCTTGGTATCCCTTAGTTGCACAGTTTGTTAGCTCGATTAAGTTTTCATTAGTTTAGTTTAATTTTTGTTTCAATCCATCGATTTGACAATTTGGATACTAGAGAAGCATTATAATTTTGGTACTTACCGTCTCTCATTTTCCAGTGGATTGATATCCATACATTCTATACATTTTATTACTTGACAAGCGTATACTTGCGCAAAATAGGCACTTTATTACATATTTTGTTTTAAACATAACATGTTTAATAAGTTTTCTTAAGTAATCGTTGTCAGGGAACTAATAAGTGTTTGGTGTTACGACAAAAACGCCTATCTGCTCTTTTGGTGCCCTTGCCGTGGAAATTGCAGCGTTTTATGCTAATATCAATAACAAGTGCTTCTTTCTAAGACTTCAGACATTTTTTTTTAGTTAGTCTTGTTTTATTTTATTTTTCTATTTTACTTTGGATTTTCTTGTTTTTGTCTTGTAGGTTTAAATCACAATGGATCCTGTCAACAACTAAGAATGAGACAATTAGCTAATGAGACAATTAGCTCTCCTTAGTCAACAACTAAGAATGAGACAATTAGCTAATGAAGCACCAAAGAACACAACCCACAGAGTCAGCAATATGTCACTAATGTCGCTATGGAGAGCACCTTCATACAGATACCGTACCACGTATCTCAACATCTTAACATTCATAATATATCGTTCCATCTTACATCCATAGTCCCAAAAGATCCGTCAGACAAAGCGCTCGCTGAATTTAAAACCATGCAGATTATTCACAAACACTAAACGTCGTGATCAAGGGTTGTAATGGACTACTCTCAAGTTGGGTTGCCTAGGTTTCTTGATTCAAATGAGATAAGTCAACCTCCACAGAAGATAATGACAAAGTTAGAGGTAACCATGGCTAAATTGGAAAGAGTTCATGCTGAATGTGCAACATCTCAAGTTCCACTCTTAGAAATAACAAGGGCTAATGTTCAAATTCAACCTACGCCATTCAAGAGCTTGAAAGAAGAGATGGCTCCAATGGCCATGTCTTGTACTCAACAGACATTTGAGAAAGAACAACCTAAACAAGAGAAAAGTATGAGTATACAAGAAATAGTGGCCAAATACACCAATGAGAATGGGAATATGGTTGAAATGCATTTCAAAAGACAACAAGAGAGCTTGGCATCTACCCTTGAGGTGAATAAAGAAGAAGAAAACTCGAAGCATTTAGCAATCACCTCAAGAGGTAATGAAGAACTTGAGAAGCTTCAAAGAGTGGAGAATGATGCACAAACTTTAAAAGACTTAGTTGTGAAGGAAGATGAACCAACTTCTCTGGAATCACATGAAAAGATAAAATACGACATTGTAGAGACTACTCCGGAGATGGCTCCATGGGGTGAGATACATGAAGAGTTGAAAAATGAGAAGATAACCCTTATTTCCAAGACAAAGGAGTGCCACTATGCGGTTGTTTGAGGATGTGCAAGCCACCATTGTGAACAAAAATAAAAAATAAAAAAATAATGCTATTGGAAGACTATGTGCTCAAGTTGCTGATTAAGCACAAGTATCGCCTCCTAGGGAAGGATGGAGGTAAGAAACACCAACATATCCATAGTTGGTAGAGCTAGCCGACTCGAAAACGGAGAAGCTTCTTGGGAGGCAGCCCAAGTTCAAAAAGTTTTCTTTCTTTTTTCAATTTCTTAATTAATTTAAGTTTTTTTTTTAATAAATTTTCTTACTTGATCTTGTGTTTTTTGTTTTTAGGTTTTGGATTTCGGGTTTTTGAAGATTCAAAATTGATTTTAGGAAGCTAAAAGGTTGAAATCTTGAAGTTCAATTATTTTGGTAGGCTTAAAGCACCAAAAAAGAAACCATATTTAAGCATCCCCTTTATTTGGAACTAAGGTCTAACCCCTCTTAACACCTGTACCTCCAAAGAGAGCCATATTCATTGGAGCAACTTTCGGAGACTTGATCAACCTTAGAGTACTCCATTATCCATTCTTTTTTGTTTCATATTGAGGACAATGTTTAATTAAGTTTGCGGGGGTGGGGTGGGGGTGGGTGTGAATTCAAGAATTCATTTTTTTCAAAATCCACTAGATTCTCCCAATTATTTTATTTATTCTTTTATTTTTTTAAGTTGTTTTCATGTGTTTTTCTTTCTTTCTTTTGTTTGTTTTGTGTCTCATATGAGTGAGTTTGATGCCTTGTTGGCTAGTAGAAGGTCATTTTGAACACAAACATTTGAAAAGGGCAATAGTAAAGTGGATCGGACCCTAGGGTTTTTGAATGATCTAGAATTGTGTGCTTTCTTAGTATGACAGACCTAGCTTAATCACCCCACTTATGCTTCAAGAAGCTATTTCTCAAGTGGAACTATAAAACACACTTTTGGTCTCCCTGTATACCTTAGTTCTAGACCCTGGCCTTGAATTCGCCTAATTTTGGGGATTCTAACCATTCCAAGCGATGGGACACCTAATCAAAAGAGGATTTCCATTGAGCCCCAACCAAAAAGAGAAAAATGCAAAACTAGTAGAAAAAGTGAAAAAGAAAGATTAAAAAAAAAAGAAGAAGTCAAAAATAGGTATGTGAATAAGAATAAGCGGGATCATCCAATCAAAATCTCGGGCACAGTTTGAGAAGTCTTTCAAAGCCTAATGCCCTGAGCCAATTGGCCAGGAGTCATTGACTTCACTGCTTGTTACATGGGATAGAGGATGGATCCTTCCTACAACCTAGGGCCTTTGAGTTTGGTTGTGTTCAAGGTGAAGTTTGAAGGGAATTTAATGTTTGGTGCCCTTAACCAACTAGTGGGGAGTCACCAATAGATCCCCGTTGTAGGAATACTCATCTAAAACTTCTTGGAACTGGTTTTCTTTCATTTTTAGGTATTTAAGTAATTTTTAGGTATTTTGGTATGAATAAAAAGGGTGCGCTCTTATCCTTTATTTGTTAGCTTCTTCTAAATAGGTGAGTTGAGCTTAAGTTTGGGGGTGCTAGGACCTTACTATACACTGAGATTCATGTCACCACACTTAGTTTCCTCGGGAAAGGGTCATTGAGGATTTGGGGGTTGATTTGCTTTGCTCACCATGCTTTTAAGTACCATGCTCCTTAGAGAGTTTAAAAGTTTAAGGATCCTAAATTTGGTTGAAAATGGTAATATTGGCAATTGTTAATAAGTGTGATTCTTCCATTTGGCATCATGTTATCATACTCATCTCATACTCGTTAGTTCATGTCATTTTCAATTTTTGTTTTTGTTTTGAGTCAGTTTGTCACGACCCGATCCCCGGTCCGACCCGATTGGCGAATCCGAACCGGTTTCGGGGTGCGAAACCATATACTGGGACTCTTTACTTTTTTTTTTTTTTTTTCAGAGCTTAACTTATACCTGTGGGTATACAAATAATTTTTGAAATAACCAAAAGTCATTCACATATACAAAGGAACTACCACCGGAGTGGTATCCATTAAAATCTCTACACATATGCTAAGTCCCAATTACTTATACAATTACTTATACATGTACATATCTAATACAAACATCGAGATCATGAAAACAAGGTCAGGAGCACCTCATTCGAGACGTCTGCAGACACGGTGTGTGGAATGTCCCCGTCCTCTTTATCTCCTTCTTTTTCAGCACTCCACACGGATTGAACACCCGTGCTAAGCTTTACGCCTTAGTGGGACATATAGACAGTAACGAATTAATAACAAAAATCATTGTCACTATCTTTTTCATTTACTTTTCCTTATGCAATTTACGAAGCCTATTGCTATGTGACTTCTAACTCATCTCATATTATACATGTAGATTTTATTCTTTTCAGATTCCTTATCATTATCTTGTTCATATTACTCCTCGTGTCATGTCTTTACAGGTTGTAACTCATATCTACTACATGTATGATAGATCAAATCATATTCAAAGTAAACTTATACGTATACAATGGCAATTCAGAACAGATCAAGTCATATTAAATTCATACATAGTCAAATCAAACTAATACCAATACATATTAGACTCTTATCATTATCACGGTCGAAGCCATTAATCAACTCCCTCTAGCAATTACATTTCATGATTCAGATGCCCGTTAAACTTTTGTTTTCGCTTATTGAATTTTTCATTTTCAAA